>JAJKFJ010015223.1:0-10693 GCA_027382625.1 Tetmemena sp. SeJ-2015 | reverse complement strand
CACCGCTTATTATTATGTATGCTGTTGCCTAGGTGCAGAGCACTCACGAGAACATCAGAGTGCAAAAGATGTCAGTTATTGATGTTCTAAATTTTTGATATTGATAATGGTGTCGTCTTAGATACTTTCTCACAAAAGTTAATATGAACACCTTATATCATATCATTCAAAATTTTCAATATGCTCCCCTTTTACATTTCCTAAAATTTCTGAGTATGATAAATGTTTTGTTTTTTGGACTCTATATTATTTATATAAAAAAGTGCAACAATATTTCTAGATAATTCTTCAGTGTTGATTCTGCTAGTAAATAGCTATCTTTAACTCCAATAAAAAAATTAAATCCGCAATCATATTTTTAAGGCTTGGCAAATTTTCTTCAATTTACCTCATTCTTTATCTTGCTTCATTTACACTTGCTCTGTTAGACATTGAGTAATAAATAACATCCCCTACTGATGCTAATGCAGATATTACACCCAAAACTTGGCCAGCTATAGTCAAGGTCGATGCTAAACGACCCGCTTAAGTACTAATATTTACTCCGATTTTAATAAAGGTAAACATTAATTTATTTTCATACTAATAACTTACTTGAATTTTAACTTTTTCCTAATTAAAATTTATTAATTTTAGGATTTGGCTGAGAATAAAATTAGTATTCAATTTATTCAAATACAAGAATGACCTATTATAAAAATTTAAAATTTAGATATAATCTATGTTAGAATTATGCTTAGTATTTTTTTAGATTTCAGCTATTTCACTAATGGCTAGAGAAGCTCTTACTCCATTACTCACAGTTTATATCACTGATAATCCGCCATTAATACCCAGAAATATGTGATCTAGCAACTCTTAACCTTCTATTTGTGAAGTTTAAATCTTTTCTAGGATATTTTGATACCTTGAATTAGAAGGGGGAAAATCTGGTGCTGGATTTTAAACATTCGATCCGTCTAAACCTTCAATGTCTTAAGGCTGATTCGCAATAGCTTGAATTCTTATAAATATACATTTTAAGTTATGACGATATTGTATTTATAAGGTTTGAAAAATTGATGTCTGGATCTTCGAAGTTCAAAGCTCTTCCTAACTCAGAGGCCTGACGTTTGATGTCTTTGAAAATAGAATATACTTAATTTCATAAATAGCTTCTATATCGGCTGCAAGTGCGCTCTCTTTCAAAATTCTATTCCTCAGGTACATGTCTTTAATAGCTTATTAAATTATTAAGAATGCTCCTGCTATTGAATCACCTGCGAGAGTGGCGGCTCCTCCGGCTCCTGCTCCAGCCAAGAGCCCCAGCCCGATAGGAGCCAAGGGAGTAAATATTAGAACAGAGCCTGTGATCGCAGCTGCCGCTACTGTACCTTTACCGATTGCGACTCCTATCTTTTACCCGAACATTAAATAGTAATCAAGAATTAGAACATATCCTTGATGAAGTCATTGAAATGAGGCAGTAACTCTTCTTAAATTGCATAAAATTTTTCCAGGGTTTTAACCAAGAGATTGAAATCTGCCATTTGTGAATCATAAATTTCAATAGAGAGTCTAGATCTGTGGCCCGCAGTTCCAAATCCCTTAATCACTAGTCGCTTCTCCCAGTCTCTATACTTTATCTTTGCTTAGTCCAATTTTAAAAAATATATATATATATATATATAGATAGTCACAAGCAAATAAAGAGACTCTTCTAAATCCAAGCATTTTATTATCGTTGGACATTTTTTCATAGAGAGATTTACTAGCTTCATCATTTCCTATTCCAAAAGCAAAGTGATTCTTGAATACTTCATGCCACGGAACAAATATTAAAATGAGTCGCAATCATTTAAATTCAATTATTGAACTGAGAAAGTTATCTACAAATTCTAACTCTCTACTTAAAATTTCTAAAAATATTTAATTTAAACTTGTGTCTTTAATATTCTGACAATCAAAGATAAAGTCAATAATCAAAATTTTAATCGTTTGAGACTACTTTATTTTAATTTAGCTTAGACTTGATTCTATTAATAATATAAATGAAGATAATGGGGGATATCTTCTACTCATCCTCATTCTGAAATTATCGAGAATATCATTTTTGTAAGTAAAACCATTATTTTGTTAAAATCCATTAGTAAGATAGAGCACATAAATAAGAAAGATTGCTACTAACTAAGGAGGCTCTTTCTCCGTAAGAAACTGATTCAGAATCTATCTCAAATGTTAAGACCAGTCTTTGTTGTTGAGCATGTGCAAATAAAACTATTCACATTACAATAGGCAACTTCTTCATACTTTTGTTGCCCTTTTTTCTCGAACTCTATATCACTATGCGGGTTTATAGATTACATTCTAATCTCAATGATGAAATAACTTTAAGGAGAAATAAAAAAGGCTAAAATTCAAATAACTTCACTCTAAATCATAAACTATACTTCTCAATAAAATAGCAAGCACTTTAAAGTTTATATGTCCTCTATATAAATTTTGAACTATTCAGCTAGCATTGTGCCTGTTTCTATTTTTATTTTAAGATTGAAATGATTTTCGTGATTTTTTTCTCAATATTTTATTTTACTCTCTTGAGATACATTCGACGACTGAATATTTGAATACTCCTTCTCAAAATGTTTAGGCAGAAGTTTGAAAGTGAGAGTTCCCGCAGTCCCTATTATCTCATTCTCTTTCTTTCTGAAGATGAAGCAGCCCTCTTCGACTGAATATAAATTTAGGAAAATATTAAACTTATAGAATCAAGATTCTCAGGAAAGCTAAACTTAGTTGGGATAGCATTTTCAAAATATTCTTTATCTATAGATAAATCAGATCCCCTCTAAAATTGTTAATTAAGGCAAAATTATTTATACCACCATGTATCTTTGCTCATGAAGAGAAAATGATTTATAGATATTTATTTAATAAAGAGCACCGAATTTCATGTATAATGCAGGATCTTAGAGGCAATAAACATTTATGAGTACATAAATTATCTTATTTAAAGAAAAAAATGTAAAGAATGGGTTTACCTAGTTGACCTGAACTTAATCTTAGTGTCTAAGTAAACTAAATAGTTTATTTTCCTTTGGCTATCTAAAAAGAAGATTATTATATTGAATTCGTCTATTTTCCTACCAAAAGAAGTGAGGATTGGTTCTAATTGTTCTCTTGAATTCTACTATCCCATTTTAATTTAAGATTACTAAATCTTATTCCTTTGAGAATAATCAAGATATGTAATTAAACTAACTATTCAAAATCTATATTTAAAGATAACAGATAATGCACATTTAGCTTTAGAAATTCCAATAAATTAAATTCAGAATATAACTTACATTAAAAAGAGTTCATTCCTTATCTTTAAAAATTAATTGTGTGAGGTTTCAAAACAAATTTTTCATTAAAATATAGAAATAATGAAGTAATTTGTTAAAGAATCCTATGTTTCAAGCAATTTGGTATGCTATCTGAAATAACTTCATATTGCTGACTAAAATTCATAATTTATAACATTTTCTGTAAGAAGATTTTGACAAATTTTTTATATTCTCTTAATCATTAAGTTACTTCTTTGACGTTCGGTCTTTTCGTAAATAGAGGAAACAAAAATTTCTAGCATATAACAGCTGAAACCATTACTAAATATATATATATACTTATAGTTTCTTATATACATATTTGTTTTATCTGTTTAATAGACCTAACACTCAGTTATCTGAGATAGAGGAAGCACTTAAAGGTATAAAATTCAGAGAATATGAGACAGACGTCAAGGTCACCTTCCTAGAAGACTTTAGATTGCCTGATTAGGGTTAAAATTTAGCATGATTATAAGTATTAATAAAGAAATTAATTATAAACAACTTATTTTCACTTTCTTATCATATTATGTGTTTTGGGGTTTTTATTGATGCTGCAAATTTTGAGTTTTACTTCTTTGGTCTTATAGCTGAAGCAGGTTATGTATTCAAAAAATCATGGAATATTTTAAAATTGCTCTTTAAAGTAGTTTTACAATAGAGAAAAATTAGATTGAAATATAGATTTATTTAGGTGCAACTGGCCTTAAGATGACTAAATTAGGAGTAAGATTTGAATCCTTAGATGTTCTAATACACCTCTACAACTGGAAGAATAAGATTTAGGAGTGATAATTACCCTATAAATATTTTCTTCACTTTTTTTCATTATAAAATTTTACTGTCGAGGAAATGCCCTCCCCCCTAAAATTTACATATGAAGGTGCAAGGACGTTTGATTCCGGAATAGCATTCATAACCTGCTTCACAAGTAATACACTAAGTTGCTTTGATACTTGAATATTATCCAGTGGGACATTAATCCAAATCCATTTCTGATCCTGTTGGATATAGGAATGCAGGATTCGGATTACACTGCAAGGCTTTCGAATTGGTCTAAGCAGAGACATTGAAGTCATGGTAACCCCCTGGGCATAAGATCGGGCTAGAGCCTCCTGTGCAAATGTAATTACTGAACGAATTATTTGAGCAGAGTAAGCAATCGTTTAGAGATTAACCTCCTAAGGTTTCTTTAAAATAGCCCACAGGGCAATCAATAGGAAGAGCGCTGCCTGAGGGACAATACGAATTCTAGAATTTTTAATGAAAATTTCAAGTAAAAATTCTTGGGACAACTTATCGGACTTGAAGACCCTTATCTACAGTAAAATCCTGCGGGGCATGTGATGCATTAACTGGCTTGAGCTGCATTAGTTGAATCCTAACTATATGTTCCAGCAGGACAAGGATTTTCGTACTAGTTTCTCGTTCTATTCAAGCAGTAAAATCCAGCTTTGCAATTTAAAATGGTTGGTGAAGTTGCTCCTGAGTTGCAGAAGGACCCAGCAGGGCATACTGTGCATTCAGACTTGTCTTTCAAATTATCTGTATCTGAAAAATGACCAGGAGGGCACATTATCATTTCATCTAGAGAACGCACAGCCTCCGGACAGTAATATCCTAGACTGCATTCGAGCTCATATTCGACAACATAACCGTAATCTAACACAACCTAGACTCCACCTGCAAGTGAAGGCACGCAATTATACTTCCCATGATTATTTTGGTATTGCTCTATTATCTTATACCCCTTTGGGCAACTTTAAGCTGTAGCTGTGCCTTATGGACAATATTTTTTCCAGCAAGATCCATCTTAAATAATTCTAAGCGCAAAAATTATTATCCAGTTGTGAGACTTGATTAACCTTAAGATGAGTATAAAACTCCTGGTCTGGCTGCGTTCATATATGGATCCTCGGTTCCATCGAAGCAAACATAACCGGCTGGGCATTGTATATTCCGTTCCTGCTCACTCTTTTTACAGTACTAGCCTTTGGGGCACTGCAAGCAGCTACTCATTCTATATTATATTAAATTATTTAAAGCCACTCTGTGTTATATCGTCTATCAATATACTATCGTTCTTTATTTAATGTTATTTTGTTTTTAATTTAAACTTTTAGTTCTTATAGAAACCCATGTTGCACTAGCCGTCATAGCCGTCTCTAAAATTATAATAAGTCACTGCAGTAGTCACTTAGACTGGGAATGTTGCATTTGCCTGCGATCTTGAGACTACAGCCTTGACTGATTGAAGCAGATCCGCTCACAGTCATCCGAGAAGTAAAAAATACGATTTAGTATTTCAAAAATATATGACTCTGAAATTATGGAAAGTAGCAGGGCATGTGATGAAATTAGTTTGCGTACCGAAATCTCGTTGAGCCATTCTCGAGACTGTGTAAGAGTTAACCTCCTCAGTTTGGTGATATCTGGTGTTCGAGTAGAATCCAGGATAAATGGGTAAGCACACAGGGACTAAATGCGAGCCGTATCTTGCGTTTCCTCTGCAAAAAGATGGACTGAAGGTCTAGTCTACTTTAAATCAAATGGTGATCTAAATTAAATTTGCAAAGTTTCTTTGTTTATATGGGAATAAGCCATGGATTGAATTTTGCAAAAGGGGAACTCATAATTAAAAAAACTAGGAGCCGAAAGGAGTGCTTAAAAAAGTTGGCTAGATTTTTATTGTATTTTTGAGGAGTGTCATAATATCTGTAGTCCCACACCCAGCTGTTGTCGGGGTTATAATATCCTCTAGCATTAGATCTTGAAGTTGGACAGGTCAGATTAGCACCTGCTTAAGTGGTAAAGTAGTTAGTAGCAAATGTGCATATTTGTTAAGGACTACAATCGCATTAAAAAATATTTATTTTTGAAGAGGGGATTTAATTGGGATAACAGAATTATTATAAATATAAAGTAAAATGGATTTTAAGGATGGATGGAAGTTCTAAATATTAGTAGCATATTTTTCATCATTAATTAGAGCAATAAGAGCATATTAATTTTGATTATGGAGGTCTGAACTCATATTTGCTAACCATTTATAATATAGATAAGCTAGTAAAATTTAGAGTTTCTTATCCAGAAAACTGAAAATTTTGATTGTGTCATTATAACTTCACTATTAGACTTCTATATTAACCAATCATCGATAATAATTAAATTCTCTTCAATAGTCAATAACAAGATTATTTTAATCTAAATTTTTGGAGTGAAAAAAGCTAATTTTGTTGTGATTTTATTAGTTTATAATTTATAATTTATTAGATAGTCTACCATTTAATTGCTGATTCTTGCTGCGAAATGTAATATATAATTTATCGGAAATAATTTAATGCAAGAAGTCTCTTTATTCAAAGGCTCTATTTTTAACAAAAATTATCATCTAAATCGACGAGAAATATTTTCAAAATTAAATAAAAACCTTATTCAGAAAATAACCCTTTATCTTTTTTGAATTTATCGAAGCTTTTTTAACCTTATTATATTTTAGTTTATTAATTATTTATTATTTGTTTAAAAAAAGGAATTGATTATAATTCCCTGTGAGGAATTGCAATCAATACAGAACTGATAGTTGTAGTATGAGAATCTATTTGCTAGGCCCAGAGAGCTTATCTTAGTGGTTCCACTCTCCTTTCCGTAGCAATAGTTGTTGATTATAGAGCCTCCATTCTAAGCGCATATCATATTGTCTGGGCACTCCTAACACTTCATGCCACCCTTGCTCTTATAAAGTGTGCCTATTGGGCAAGACACTTCTGATGAGTTTGTGAGACATTGCTTGTCCTCAGAGCAAGCACTGCATCCTGTGTTTGATGAGCTACTATAGCTAGTTCCTGGAGGACACTACGAATTAAAGTTAGCAATACTCAATGAGCAGGGCTGCTTAGTGGGACAAGTTTAGTATACGAAATGAAAAAGTAACTTATCATTTTAAGTTTTGCAGGATGTTGCGCCGAAGTTAGAGAACTCAGTAGTATCTTGGCACTTCGTTTGATTAGTAGTAGGACTATTTGAATAGTAGTTTGAAGCTGCTAGATTACACATGCCAGCACTGGAATTTGAAGATGATATGTAAGTTCCTGAGATACAGGTTTCGCCGCTCATTACGAGCTCAGGACAGGTCTTACCAGGATCACAGGAAGTGCAATTTGTTTAGCCGTCTGGCGAGTAAGTTCCAGGGGTACACTTTTTTATTTCTGAAAACTTAGAGGATGGGCAACTGTAGCCTGCTGGACAGTTTATAGAAATAAATCCGAATATTTAAGCTAATAAACTTTATGCAAGAGCTGAAAAATAAATTAGTGAAGAAGCCTAAACTTGAAACCTTTCCTGCTGCGCAAGCAGTTTAAGCTGTTGAATTAAAGGGACAATAAACATTCATCTGAAATTTAAGTTTGTTATGACTAACACATATGTTTAGTACCCTTCTGCGCATTTAGTACAAGTGGTTGAGCTTGCTCTGAAAGATCCTGGACTGCAGTATTCATGCCAAGCTAGCTATAAAGTGTTTCTTGCACAAACTTTGTAAGTTGGGCAGGCTTAGCAAGTAGAAACTCTACTGTCAATATATTTTTTTAAAAAATAAATTTTATATTATCCCAAAGTGCAAGCCACTGCTTTGGACGCATCAGAACAAGTTGAAAAAGGAGGGCAAGGCATGCACTGAGTATTTGACTTTGTTGTTACAGAATTATCAAACGTGTAAAATCCCGTTTTGCAAGGAGTACTGGTGACTTAAATATCGCTGCATATTTTGCCAGCAGGGCAGTCCTTACAGCTAATTTGGCTCTCCCTGTATTAGTTTTTGAGACAAGGAACATTCACTTAAGCTATGTTGAACACGTAATTGGAATTAGGGGTTACGCAGGTATTCATGCCTATAGGGCTGTAATTACTGGTTGAACTACACCTAAGTACTGTTGCAGTTGACGAGCACGTCCACCAATTAGGGCAAATAGTGCAAGAAGTTTAACTAACAGCTGAATATGTTTTCTAAGGGCAAGTATAAAGCTACTGGTAGACAGAAGGCGCAAAACTACCAGCAGTGCTTTGTTTGCAAACTCCTTCGCCAAACTGAGATTAGTATCCAGCGCTACAAATAGTGGAAGTGGTTCCGCTTGAGCATCCGTAGCCGGCCGGACAAGAAAGGCACTCAGTCTTGTTTGCTTAAGGTTGATATAGAGTTGGAGAGGAGCAGACATCTCTGGTTCCTTTGTTTCCGTTTGAGCACTTATACCCAATTGTGCAAGTCGAGCAATTAGTTGCATTAAAAACATAGGTTCCAGCCAGGCATTGATGAGGCGGCTCGGAAGTAGCATTGCAAACTAAGTTTCCTGGACAAGCTGTGCAAGATGTAGATCCAATCTAAAATCACTTATTTTCTTTGATTAATTAAGCAAGTTACATTAAATGGGACTGTATGTTCCCAAACTACAGCTTAGCGACACAGTTTGATTGGGGCAGTAGTTTCCTTATATAAGAGGTAAAGATGAAGGTTTCAAGGGAATATTTCTCATGATGTAAGCTTAATTTTGGTTGTAAATATTTACTTACCAGCAGGGCAGATTGTACATAGATTAGTTGTTCCGTTCAAATTAAAATCACTATCAAATTATAAAATAGAAGCCCGAGGAGCAGTTAGAATTAACCTAGGCTCAGATTTCCTCAAAATTAGTCATAGCTAAGAAAGCTAGTAGCAAGAGCAGGCTAGAATAAATCTTTGACCTCTAAAATAGAAAAGGTTGCTTGAAATTTCCTCGAAGATATTTAAGCATCGAAATTTTCTTTTCTTTAATTATTATAATAAAGTTTTATCTGAAACCTTACAATTTAGGACTTTGCGAACTTATACTAACTTTACTCTATCTCTCTAATGAAATTTGGTTGTAATATTTAGAAGAAGTCAGCTACATTAAGAGAGTACAATTTATGATAATTGGAATTAAGTGTTTCTTGTGATTCTGTTCCGATTCCTAATAAAATATCAAATCTTAATATTAAAAATGAAACGGCCTCTAAATTAAATCTATAGGCAACATATGCGACCTAGTAAATAAGAAATGTAACAAAGCTACGCAAAATTTGCAAGATTCTTTAGAGGAGTCTTATGATGAGATTCGAAATTTAGACGAATGAATAAAAGTTAATCTTAAACATTTTACAAATTATTAAGTTAAAAGCAACTTCAAATCATTCTTACTCCAGTTGAAAGAGAATTTATTTGCTGTCTTAGTTTGTCTTATCCGAGCTTTGACTTATTGGAGATCCATTCAAAAGCTAATTACCACTAAAATCTCCTTTCATTGGACAATTCACAGAGAGAAGACTTTCTTAACTTAAGTTATCTCCAGTTTTGTAAGTCAAGAAGGAGCTCTATCTTTCTAACTTCTTCCTTTTACTAGGTTTTTCGCTTATACACAAGCCTTCATCCTTATCTTTGCTTCTCATTAAAACATCTTATTAATCTTGTTGAATAGCATTTAATTGCAGCAAGCTCTGAGAAATTTACTCCGTGCTTAATGCAAGCTGTGACAAAAGCTCTTACTGAATAAGATTCTGTTATGTTTGGAATTCAGCAAGATTTGCACTTGTAACATAGCTGCTGATACTTGTCTAAGAGAGAAGGTCTATTGTCACTTTGCTCTATGGATAGCGCTCATATGGATTCGATTAAATTTATGGAAATCCAGAGCCGATTATTCTAGGAGTCCTCTCTAAGTCAATTATCTAACCACTCTACTAAGCTTGGTAAAGTTGAGCTTAGTCGAGGTTAATAAACTGAGAATGGATCACAACCTCTGGTGAACTTTTATCAATTTTTTTAGGGCATATATTTGAAGCTTAGACTTTTTACTTAGAGAGTTGCTTCTCTTTCTCTTTCTTCTCTCTCCTCTTCTTTTCCGCTTCTAGTTTAATTATCCTTTATTTTGCTCTTGCTTATTCCTTCTTCTTTGCTTTGATTCCAAGTTTCCTTCCAAGTTCCTCTATCTCTCTCAACACTGGCTCTTTGTAAACCTTCGCCATGAAAATGTGTTCTCTATTCTAAGTAATGTGGTAATAGTACTCTCGCCCTGTCATTAGAGTCGAGTTGGTGCACCAACTGCAAGTTCTCACTAAGAGATCTAGGGTCTTTGGAAAGAGCACGCATCTGTTATACTTAGTGTTCTTGACTACTCTAAACTTATTCACATATAAAATTAATAAATGTTGCCTCAAAATTATAAGTTTACCATCATTAAAAGAAAAAATGAATCAGAGTCTAGAAGCTCAGTTTCTGGGTTCTAGGAATAAAAGTTGCTGAAATGAAAAGAGGCCTCCATCGCCTTTATTCC
>JAJKFJ010015220.1:0-10695 GCA_027382625.1 Tetmemena sp. SeJ-2015 | reverse complement strand
TACTTAAGTCTCCAAACCCACCCTCTAAAAAGAGAATGACGATAGACTTCGTAAATCTGAAAGATACTACTCCCAAGTTAAGATGTCTTGATGTGAGTGACATCTACAAGAAAGTGCAAGAACTGAAAAACACAAGTGCTCCTCAGGATAAATAAAACCAAAATGCTGCAAACATTCCAGTAAACCTAGCCAGACCTTTCTTGCGGCCGCAGCCTAATTATGTGCAGAGGAATTCAATTCATCAGCAAAAAGATACAGTTTAAAGTGAAACCTAGATCCAATAGAGCAATAGCTCGTCTGCTGAGGCTCTTAGTGCTTATGAGCTACATAAATTTAATAAAATCAATTAAATTGAAGCAAATCAAGGGACTGAATGAGTTGGAGAGTAGAAGAAACAGGAATAAAATGCTGAGGGAGGAGACTTTTGGAGCTATTGATAAGGATGATAAATTCTATCATACCAATTAGACAAGCAAGAATATTTTTGTAATTATTCTCTTTCTCTATTTTTAAGTTTATAAAGAAGCTTAGTGGATCGTCTACAACATCTACTTAGACTAAAAAATATTTATAATCTTATACCAATTTTAATGTAATAAAACTGTTGGCTCTAATACTTCCGCACAGTAGAACTCATCAGGCTCAAAGAGTCAGTCTAATACGAAATAAAAGCAATCTTACTAGCCCTAGCCACAGACTAAGCCCTCAGTGGTCTAACAGTTGCTTAATTAAGTCCCTCAGTCAAACAAAGTAATTTAAAATTAAGGGGTTAATTGAATAAGTAATTCCTCATCTCTTTTTTAATTAAAGCATTAAGTGAAAGAGTGATTAAATTAAAACTATTGTGATACATTATCAACTTCTTGACATATAATCTCAGCCTAAAACATTATTAAATTGCAATGGCTAGAATGCTTAAAAATGAATGAGAAAAAAGAAAGATTAAGTTTATTTTCCTCCAATTTTCTAAAGCATTTAAAATTTTGTTATCATTAATTAAAGTCTAAGCGAAATTTTATCGTGGAGACAAAGAGTGTAAATTTCCTTTGACAATAATTTCAACAAATACCCAACATCCTCAATCAAATTTATAAATTATAAGCTTAACATATTAAACTTATTATGGCTCTAAAATTTATGGTCATTAACGAGCCAGTAGATTAGCCTATCTGGCCTTAATCGATTTCTGGGGGTTTATCTCATTAATTTAATGTGAACAAAGTAAAAAAGACCAAGGAGCAACTAAAATATGAAAAGTATGAGCAACGACAGGCAGCTAAGTAATCTCAGCAGATGATCTAAATCAATAAAACAGCTCCCACCTAGCCACAAAATTAGTGCGCTTGCTGTAAAGGTCAAAACTTAGTTATTAATTTAGCATCCATATTCAAATCATATTTTTTTATGGTCAGATAAACCTTAACCAAACTAATCATAATTGCCAGCCACCAGTGCCTAATCAGTTATAGGAAAATATTTTGCAGCTACCAGCTTCACTCAACTTGGAGAGATTTCTAGCGATTCTCTCACAAGCGGAAGATGAGAATGAATACAAGAATTTCAAGATGCTTACTTCTCTCAAAGATAAAAAGTCTTTTAAGAAAATCATTGAGAATTCTGATAAGCTTTTAATTGTAAATTTTACTATTCACCATTTAGAACATGGAATTATAATTTTTGCATGTGAATGGCTTCTCAAATAGGAGGAAAAAAATCTTTTTCCCTAAAAAAATCAAAAGGAAGTATCATTTAGTTGATTCTGAAATTGCTTAAATTTGATAAATTAGTTTGAAATACATTTTAAAAACTTCGTAAAATTAATCAAATTCTTTGGTTTGTGGAAACTCTTATTGAAGAGAAAGGTACTTCAAAGTAAGTGTGATACCTACAACCTTTCTCAACATGGATTTGCAGCTAATTTATATAACAACTATGTTTCTTTTAACAGTCTAGTAATTTATTTGTTGGTGGCTTTCTTATTCTAATTATTTTTCCTTTTAAATTTTAGTTAAACCTTATATTGGGTATTTTAAGCTGTATCTGACAGGGACAGCTATTGATTCAACCTACTTGAAGATCTTCTTTTTGGCTAAGAGCTATGCCTCTACGATAAACAACTTCCACCACAACTTGCTTCTGTACTTCAAGCAGAGGAATACCTACAGCAAATTTAATATCTATCCCAGCTTCAACAGTGGCATGGAGCAGGATGACCCCCCTGAGAAAGAAGACCCACCAGAGAAGGAGGAGTAACCTGAGAAAGAAGGTGAAAGTTAGGGAACCAAAATTAATGAGTCATTCATCATTACCACCAAAAATTTATTTGCCAATACATTACTAGTAATAGTAGTAATAAACTTATTTGATTGCTATAAAGAGACGACATACTTAAGGCTTGCATTGCTGCAGTTGAAGAAGCAAAGTCCTAGTTAAAGTAAGACTCGTATCTCTTATACTCTTTTAGGGAGTTCTCGGAAGCCAAACTTGATAAGATTGGGTAAGATGTGAGGGAGCAGCTACTAAAGGCAATTAGTTCTTCAGATATCATAAGAGAGGTAGTCATTAAGAAACTCAAGGAACTGCAATGGGAGCAAGTTCTTGCCTAAGACCCTGGCCCCCAGAAAAAGATAAAGAAGCCAAAGGCAAATGATATGGACCAGGAAAGCATCCTAAATTAGACAGAGTTGAGAGATATTATAATGTTATGAGAATTTACTAGCATTTATAAATGAGAGACATCATTAAAAGCATCTGGACTTAATACTAAATTAGTTTCAATCAAAATAGGGTGTTGCTTGCTGAGCCTCCATAAGAGAATAAACTCCACATTCAAAAATATAATTTTATACTAAAGCAATGGATAGCATATTTCAATCAATAAAAAACCATAAATCTTATTCCTAAATGTATAAAGTTTTAAAAAGAAAAATTAAGTCACTCCCTACTTTTTTTCATTTATATAATCTTAAAAAATAGGAAACGCAATATTATTTTTTAATTTTTGTTGCTTAAATGAGTTTTGAATAAGGATCAAGCAATTTTGAGTTCAATTTAGGTTGAAAAAGTGCCTGAAGATTACAAATTTATTTGTTTATTATTTTAAGATGCTGATTAGCAAGAAGATCAGGTAAAATAGCTAAAAAGACAGAACCCATCTACTTTGGAGAATTCTTAAAATATTGGGAGTGAATAGTTGACAACATAGCAGTAAGCCAGCCTAAACTTAGCAGCACTCTCTTAAAAGAGGACTTAGGAAATCAATATTTATCTGAAGTATCTAACACTTGAGGTAAATATGGATGAGGATTTAAAAGAGTTCTCAAATACCTGGCTCAAGCTAATTAATGAACTTGAACCTGCTTTGCTTATTCCTTTAAGGGCTAAGGATCTAATTATATTTAGATGGAATAACATGACTACACTATATTTGAAATATGATCCTGCCCGATTTTACAGCAGTTTCAATAGCATAGTGAATGCTTTATTTGGCATTAGGGAGGGCTCCTTCTCTCATGAGGTAGAAAACTTCCGTGGCGATGATCGGCTGAAAATGATAGAGTGTCTTGTGAACTGGCTTAGGGAAACGATATACCTTTAGTATCTGAGTATTTAGGAAGTGTTTGTGGAAGCGAACCGCAAGTTGTTTGAACTTTCCATGCTTGAGCCTTTTAGAAACGTCTAGAAGCTGATAAAGAGTCAGCCTTTTATGGCTCATGAGATGAATAAGTGCATCCTTATAGTAGTAACTATATTAGTCTTTACATTTTAATGTTGATAAGTGCAAAATGGACTTGAGGCAAATTAGAGAGGCGCAGCCAAGATTCAAGGATCTGAAATTTCTAAGTGAAGATTGGAAGGAGCAGATTCCAGGCTTCATGGAGCTGCTCAATAATTTAATCTAGGAGGAGAAAAGATAGATGACCAGAAACTTGCTAGTATAATAGTAAGTGCAGACTAGTTAATAGCAAGAGCAAAAGGAAACGAAAGTAGAAGACCCGGAGATGGTGGAAAAGGATATACAAGAACAACAACTTAAGGTAAATTCTCAAAATCAAATGCAGAACTAAGAGTAGATTAGAGGCTTGATAGCAAAAGAGATGAGCAAAGTTACTGAACTACTTCCAGAAAACATGCATGGGGAGAGGGACAGAATTTTTGAAGATGTGGCTAAAAATCTAGATCAGATTAAAAATCTTCAATTAGAAATGAATGCTGCTGATAGCTCATCTTTAATAAATTTGAGTATAGAATAAGGTTAAAAAAATATCGAAAGTTCAATATTGTTTGTAAAGAAGAGGTTTTTTGAATGGTAAAATTCGTTTTTTAACCTTTAAAGGTAGAATTCTGAATTTAAAAATGTTAAACCTTCATTTATGATGTAGGTTTTTTTATTTGAGCATATTATAATTCATTCTACTTTAAATTCATTTATTAACAATACTAATTTTTAATATTTTTAATGGAAAACAGCGAAGAGGCGTTTTAAGTGCTGCATACTTATGATCTAGACGAACCAGAATTTGAAGCTAGACTTTGTTAGATGCAAAGAGAAAAGAAGATACCCAATTAAATTGTCTCTAATGCTTCAACAAAGGGTATCAAACCAAAATCTAGAGATGCTCAACAGCCTTTTTAGTATAATTTAAAATAATTAATGAAAAATAAAAAGCCATTAGGGGAAGATGGGTATCCATATTATCTTGAGAATTAAATTTTTAAGATTACATAATTGGATTAGCTTGAAGAGAAGCCTCATAACCTGAAACTGGAGGATGAATTAAAGGCAATTCCTTCCTAATAGATTAGCGATCAAATGGACACTAGCATAATTTGCACTATTTATTCAAAATTCTTTAAGCTTGCAGTTTGAAACAAATAAGTGCAGTGACTGCAAGAGAACCCTATTCATAATAAGAGTAATTCTTTGTTGAGATAATATAAGGTAGTTTAAGAAATATACGACCGATCTAGCAGCTATGTGCTGATGCAGCAGAAGAAGGTAGTATGTTCCAAATGCATCTTGAATGAGATCTACACCAAAACTGAGAACTGCGACTTCTTGGTTGAGAAAGTTTGGGCCAAGGTCACCAATATAATGAAACTCAGATAAAAGATCAACGGAGCTATCCGCTAATAGATATAAATTGGAATTGTTTAATCAGGTAAATAATTCTATAGCAGTTAGAAGATTGGCGGAAGCAGAACTTTGCGTCTTAAGAACTCAACGATAAAATGCTGCAGGAGATTTAGTCTCGCTATCTATTTGCAATATGTGTGCAAGTTTTTATCAGGCAATAGCTGATGGGTAAGAAACAGATGAGGAGAAGGTGCAGAGAATAAACCTGTTCTTTGACCTACTGCAAATAGAGTTGGAGAAACTCCGCAGAACTGAAATCAAAAGGCATGTATTTACCACAGAATACGAAAAGATGGGTTATAAATTATAAGTGCTATTATAACTTCACTTACTTGATGATTGATGGGAGAAGCGCCACCTACTTTCGGAAGTCAAAGATATAGGATGATCCTCAAGAACCTGAGCGAGAAATTCAGACAGTCTGAGTCAGCTGGCTAGATGATAAAGTAGAATCTTATAGCATCCCAGGCTTAGCCACCATCGGTCTAAAGTTAGGCATAGCTCTCTTAGGCCTAATAGGACAAAAATTTATCTCAGCTAATGATTTTATAATAGGAGCTATTTCAAAGCTTCAATTAGTACCAGCTACAATTGATCCAACAAACTAAGTAGCAGTTACAGTAGTAGAACACTTTGTAGCCAATCTATCAGCAATAAGTTTTACAACAGTAGATTCATTATAGTTAGTATTTAGGAATTTTTAATGAGAAAGGGATGAATACTACTACTGCTAAGGGTTAGTCAATGAGTTCGTATTTAGGGCTAGACATGGCGAAGAATAGAGTGCTGCCCAAGCCTATGCAATACGAGAGAACAGATAGCAATTCAAGAGTCAAGGCAGCTCAATAGCAGTAGTAGTAACTTAAGAATGATATCTAGTGGCCTACAATAAGTCATTCTCCCGCAGAGCAATTGCATTTTAAGTTGTAGTAGTTGTATTAATTTCAATTTTAAATTGAAGATTGATATGGAAGCCTTCCAGAAGATGGATCTAAGCAAGAATGAGGCTTAGCAATTAGGAAGAACTTAAGAAAAAGCTTCAGCTCAAAATGCGGCAGCTTTACTTTTTGGAGCAAAAGAGTAGTCTAAGTTGAGTGCTCAAATATCTCGTTCTATCAACAAGATTACATCTACAGTTGAGAGCTTGCAAACTCAATCTTATGTGTATAGGATTTAATCTAGGGATGCCAAGAATCCATTGAGAAACAGCCAGATAACTCAGGCACTTGGATAGCTAAAGCAAATATCAGAGGAGGCGGCTTAAAAGATACAAAGACAAAGTGGCAACACTAATCCTTTCTAGATGGGGTAGGCTGCAGCAAATGCACTTTTCAAAATATCTGAAGATCTTCCATTGATTTTTAAAGTTTTGTAAGTTATAATTCAAAAATAAGGCAAAAGGTTTTTATAATAGGAATATTTTAGTTTTAACTTTCTCTCTTTAAGTTGCTTGTACTAGGGACAAAAATTATAATTTACATTATGAGCCTTCTTATTCCTATATAGTTAGAGGTGTCATTGAAATTTAAAATTTGTAACAATTTAAATTTTTGGTTCAATCTTATTAAAGATGATTTAATTTACTTCTCTTCAGGGCTGAACTATGAAGTTTATTTCTTAATGTTTTAATTTAATTTAATTTAAGTTTATATTGACAAAGTAGGCTCCTTAAAATGAATCTATTTAGCCAAGTAGCACGATGGCCTCGGGATAGCTTGCACCTGCCAACTAGTAAACAGTTTCATCATAGCATGTGACTGCTCCAGGAGTGACCACCACAATTAAGAAAAACAAGAACAAGAAGAAGAACAACAAAAAGAAGGCTTCAGCCTAAAAAGCGCAAGTGGCTGGCAACCCCTCCACTCAGTGATTAACATTCTACCTTTGAGTTTTTTGACTTTGAATTACTTTTTGTGTTTTGGAATGCATTATCATTACCCTCTACGTTAGGGAATAGCTGTCAAAATTAGTAAGGCGAAATCTTTTATCAATAATTTTAAATTGAGAATCAAAATGGAAAGTTCAACAGGTAAGTATCCTCTCCTGTCATTTATGTCAGCTTTGCAAAACTAATCCTACTTTTAGATAAGAAGTTCAAGGCCATAAGTGAGGATGAAGAAATGAACGAAGAGCAAGAAGAGGAAAAAGATCAAATTCAAGAGTAAGTGCAGTCAATACATCCTTATATCATCACATGGACTGGTGAATATGCTTTCCCAATAACACTTTCGTGACTAAGCAATTTTATAGTTTGATGAGTGGACTTGCAGTCAACGAGCAGAAACAACATCATCAACCTCCAGTTCCCTTCCCTCAGCCCAATAAAATGTACACCAAGCCAGTCGATGTGAACTAACCACACAAGTTCGGCATGAAGAGTGGAAAATTAGGCATCATTAATCTTAAGTATCGATTCATTACTTAATCAACTATGACCCAGTTGCTTGGAACGAGTCCTACTTTGACTCAATGGAGTTGATCGATGGAAGAGTGCCCTACTATATCGCAGGAACTGAAGGCCATGTTTTCCTTTGCATGCATGGAGCCGGTCACTCAGCACTTTCATTTGCAGCTCTCGCCAAGCAACTAAAGACTGATTCTATCGTGGCTGCATTTGATTTCAGAGGTCATGGAGCTAATACTACTGCGAACCCTACTGACTTAAGTGAAGCTACTCTAATTATATATTGGATATATGAAGATTTGAACTTGCTATTAAATAATCGAAGATGCTTTGGAAGCAATCCGATATACCGCTCAAAGGTTCCCTGAGCAATCTATCATGATAGTCGGTCACTCAATGGGAGGCTCAATTGCCACTAAGTCAGCTTCTAAAGCTCTCAATGATCATAAGGATGAAAGTTGGTCCAAGCATATCTAAGGTATAAAAGCAATAATAGAATAACTATATTTATAGGTCTCTATGTGATCGATGTGGTTGAGGGAAGTGCTATGGATGCTCTTCCTTTTATGGAGAACATCGTCCTATCCCGCCCCTAAGAGTTCAAAACTATTCAACAAGTGGTACAGTACGGAGTAAAGAGCGGCACTATCAAGGATGTTGAGAGTGCTAAGGTGTCAATGCCAGACCAGGCTAATCGAATTCATGATGCAGTCACTGGCGCAGAGAAGTTTGTATGGAAAACTGATCTTAAAATAAGTACTTACATCTATCAAAGGTTACTTCGAATAATATCTTCTAGCCTCAAAAGCCTTTTGGGAGGATTGGTTCAGGGGTCTGACTCAGTGCTTCTTGAATGTGAGAGTGCCCAAGCAACTGCTGCTCGCAAGCTCAGATAGAATGGACAAGGAGTTGACAATTGCGCAAATGTAGGGCAAGTTCAAGCTGGTAGTGATTGAGAATGTGGGTCACGTGATTCATGAAGATAAGCCACGCCAAGTTGCGTAGACTTTCAGGGAGTTCCTGCAGCAGTTTAGAATTCCAGCCAAATTCTCTCAGCAAATGGTCGTTACCTCAATCAGTGGAAAGCAAATAGTTATCAACCACTGAACTCCCGAAATATATATACACATGCAGACATGCGAGTTATAAATCATTCAATATCTTACACTTTTAGTTCACTATCACTCTAAAGATTAAAATCTAATATCTATCTTGTTACTAAGGCTTATATATATTTTCCATACTAGAGGGTTAGATATTTGTGAATAAAGTAAGAAATTGCAATAATAATTAAAATTTGCAAAATATAAAGAATTTATCCTAGTTACTTCCTTGTGCATCATAATGTCTCAGACTGTAAGATTTTAATTTAACGATGAATTTTTATTTTAGAACTAAAGCTTCGGCGGCGGAGAAGATTAAGTTGAAAACATGGGTTTAGATTAGGCAACTTATGAATCTCTAGAAAAGAATTTTAATGAGGTAGGTAGAACTATAAAAGCCAAAGTTAAAATTTGGCAATAATTGGAGATGATCAAATTTATCTCACCACCATTTTTTAAAATTGTCCACTTCTCTTATAAATGAATAGGTTGTTTAAGAGCTGTATGGAGATGAGAAATTAGAAAGATTTAGAAATGAATATGAAAGACTTCACTCCGCCTTTCAAACCTCTTATTAAGCATAGAAAAGATTAGCTTTAAAGTAAGTTACAACATAAAGCATTTTTTTTATTGATATGTGAGTGTAAACGTGAAATATATCACTAAAATAATATATTTATTTGATTATCATTCATCTATTAAGAAAAGTTGCTCTATTTAACCATGTTAATAAATACTCTTAATTTAAGATAGAGAATAATAAGTTCTCTTTAAATGATAATTGGAGCAAATAAACTTGGATAAATTATCTTCCGAATGGAAATACTATATTACAAAATTGAGCTGAAAGCTTTCTATATTTTAGGAGTTAATTTTTGCAGCACCTATTTTAAATGAATTTCTTGACTATGAATTAGAGTTTGCATTTATATTTTAGATAATTTGTTAAACTAAAAATAGATACCAAGAGCAGAGTGAGACTTTGTCTCAGAATTCAATAAGACTTAAAGCAGCCATAAAAATAAGCAAGGATGACGCAGAGACAATTAACATACTTAGGAATGAAGTTGATAAGGCCTGGAAACTTATAGATTAAGTCAGGGAAAGAGAAGCACAGGACAAACTAATTATCTAAAATCTTACAAATGAAATTGCTAAACTTAATTTTTTAATTGCTCTCTTAAAGAAGACTGGCGAGTAAGCAAGTCATCCATCCATTTAAAGCTCTAATTTAATTAATGAAGTTATTTCAGTCTATAAATAGTTTATTATGTGGTTATATTTTAAACCATTTTAATTTAAACTTATAACTTAAGTATAAGCTTTTGATATTATACGGATATGTTTATGTTTTTCCTTTTTAATTGAATAGAAAAATAATAAAATATAATGACTTATAAATATCATGATTTTAAAAAAATAGATTTAATTGAACACGCTTTACAGAGCTCCTAGATAGAGGAACTACAGAAATAAATTGAGAAGCAATCTTTAGAGGATCAACAAACTGATAAGACCATTTTGATTTTTATATATGCACATATTTTCAATAAATTGATGGACAAGTTAGATGAATTGCAACTCAAAATTGCTTCAGAAGCCAGGAAAATTGAAGATCTAAGAGAACAGATAGTGGAGGCAGTCAAAGCAGAATTTTAGCAAAGCAAAGCCAGCTCACAGGCAGGCAAAGATCTTAAAACGCTTCAAGCTATTCTTGCAGACAAAGAAGATCTTGTCAAAAAGTTGAGTTAAGATAGGGATTATATTCTAGCAGAGATAGACAAATTCAATTTGTGAACAAGCAAATATTTGAACTTAAAATGAGTACTTCAATTTATATAGACATGAAAATGAGCGAAGCAAGCACTAATCTTTATTTTATCAGAAATTATTTTGAACGAGTATAAATGAAAGAAGGGAGTGGGAAAGATTAATAAAAATATATTTTAGATAGCGTAGCTATTACACACACACCATACAGCAAAATGGCACAAGTAGTAAGCAATCATCCATTCTTATGTGAATTGTATTAACGATAATTTGAATAGGAT
>JAJKFJ010015216.1:0-10697 GCA_027382625.1 Tetmemena sp. SeJ-2015 | reverse complement strand
ATTTTAGCTGCAGCAGTATAATTCTACCAGCCGAGTCGTAATTTTATCCGCCAAGGTCAAATCAGGAGTAGAGCAAGCAGATTCTGTCGATCTGAGTCCAATTATTCTGGCACGGGTCTATATTTATACTGCATATAGGAGAAGACTTTTAGTGTCTGAGCTTTGATTTATTTTTGCAATTTTGACTTCACCCTTGATTCTTACAATATTCTAGATGCTTCTTCTTTTTTTTTTTACCAGAATCATTCAGATTTAAGACTTATAAAATTTATTCGGCAAAAATAAAATCATGGGTAAAGATACAATAGCAAACATTTAGATTTTAAAATTTGTCATAAATAAAAAACTCTAAAAAAATATACATTTTCTAACTCTTTTATAGGAAAAATAAAGCTGTAAATTTATTGAAAATATAATCACGTTAGTAATAATAAAATTAAGGGTGGCAGTGTCTCAAATTTAAATATTTATAAAACCATTCGATAAAGCATAAAATTCTAAGACAATTTATTGTTTGTAACATTTAACTGGGAGCGTTCAATCCAAAGTTATAAGCGATACATATTGAGATAGTAACTCATATTTGAAATTTAAATTATTGCTAACATCACATCTTATTTGAGGTGTTCTGTGGAGAAAAGAAACTTGAATTAATTTTATTGGCTATAAAACAAGCTGCAGAACGGGGGTGCAAAGTAATTTTAACTCACAAAAATTGCAAGAACCCATTTATTTTATAGGCGAAATAGAATTAGATTATCATGAATTTAATTACAGAAGTACAAAATATGATTTAAAGACACGTAGAAGATAAGAATTTAGAACTTATTATTTAAAATTAGCGAACAAATTTGCAGACTTTAGTCATTATGACTTCAAAAATTTGAGTTCCTCTCGATTATATCCAACTGCATTTTACTTCCACTAAATAAATTACATAGGAAAGTCCCAAATTTTATATTTGTAAAGCAGAAGTAATTAAATTTTGCATCCCTGAAAATCTCATTGTTAAATTAATTAACGAAATTTCTTGAACTTTATATAAAACCAAGAAAAATTGAACAAGAATGGCTCTTATTTGAAAAAATGCCTTATATTATAATATTTGATTAATTTTTCAAAATTAAACTTTTGACACTTAATATCTTAAAATTTAATGCAAAATATGATAGAATACAAATATTATAGAATACCTTCAAGGAAATTAAATTATTTAGAGAGTAGGACTCTGTATTATAAAAATTAAAAAAGATTAAATTTAAATACTTGGAGAGCAGAAGTGGATTTTTATTTACATTTAAAATAAATATTGATTTAATTTCCTTACAATTTAATATTATTAAAATATTTATTAAATAATCTTACCCTCCCTTACGTATTGCTCTATAAATTTTAGTTTATTTTATCTAGAATTTCCATATTAATTATGGTAACTTCCAGAATTAGATATTATAGGAAAGATAGAATTAAAATGATCATGGTTAAAAAGAAGCTGGGAAATTCAAAGAATCAATAACAGGGTAGAAATTGATATCATTAATTTATTTTTTTAATATGAAAATAAATGCTTAATGTTAAAAAGATATCCTCCTGTTTATATTCAAGAAAATGATTCTTGCTATGATGGGTAATTAAAACTGTATAAAGTATAATTTTAAAATAAAACAGTAAAGAAATTGTAAGAGTATTTCTTGTATATCAAAAAAAAATTTAGCCGCTCAGAAAAAATATTCTCAATTATGAACTTAAGGTATAATGAATAAGTTCCACTAATACAAATAAATAATTCTTTTTGTCTTATTTTATGACCGATAAGCCTTCTAAAAAAGCTTCAATCGCTTTTTTCAGTTGTATTTACTGCACTTTTAAATCATGATAATCTAATTCAAACTTTCCCAAATTTAAATTTTATAATTAAATCCGGTTAAATTTAAAGAAGATGTTATGAAAGAAATATTTATTGGAATTCATGATTACAATATCTTTGCGAATAAAAGCATTTTCTCAGGATAATTTTATCTGCTTAATTAACTTTGATCTTTTGGATATAATCAAAATGAGCAGACAACAGAGTCTATCAAATTGTCAATTTGATTATCCGGCAAGTTTGATAAATTTAAGATTACTTATTATAAATGTTAAGGAAATATATTAAAATTAAATTATATAATTAAAATGAAGGATATGAGGTACTCACTATATTTAATTAATCGTGCTAGATCATTTTTAACTTATTTAAGTTTTTTATTAAAGATAAGAAGGTTTTTGCAAATTGTATAAATTCTGATTAATAGCGAGATCGATATAAATTTGTAAAAAAAAATTGATTAATAATTTAGTCCTTATTCTTAAGCAAATCTAAATTTAAAATATATTCCCAATAAATTACAATATATACACACTCATTATAATAAAAAAAATAATTAATAAATAAATAAATATTAAATTTAGCTCCAAAATTTTATACTTAAAAAAACAATAAAGTTTAATTTGTAATACTTATCGAAATCTCCCTTCCAAAAGAAAAAACCTAAAATTTAAAATAATATTTTAATTTAAAGAATAAATTTGCAAGTAGATAAGAATAACTATATTAAATTATAACAAGTCCATTGATTTTTTGAGATATGACTTAGCCTTGGCAGCCACTAGCTTCCACTCATTCTTGTTATCCTAAAAGTCCGTAGTGAGAATCTTAATAGCAGCCAAAGTCAGCAAGTTTAAAATTCTAATATTTTGCTTTGTTAAAGTGCTCTTCCTTCTGCTGTTTTACTTTATCGTCAGTTTGGGCTTCTTGTAACAAGGCGAATAACAAAATATTGATGAAATGACTCTTTAGAGAGGATTTTGTAAAGCTTTTAACTCCAACTTAAATATTTTTTATATCTCCAAGATCCATTTGCAGTTTAGCAAAATACAATAGCCTTGTAATTGATTATCACGAATGAAAGCTCTTTTTTGTTCATTGACAAATTGAATTGAGTCAAATTTTCAAAGTTTTTCTATTGAGGGATCACTTATCCATTTAATTTATTAATGATAAGCAATAAATTATTTTCATTGTAAAATAACTTGACTTAGGTGATGGGAACACTGAACTACTTTGCTATCTAGTCTCTTACTGCCAAAACATGTTAGTATAATATTTTATCATAGTAGGGATCTCCACTGATAAAAAATGATTCTAAATTCAGTCTAGGACGCTTAAATTAAATAATATATTTACTTCGTCCTTCAATATAAATTAACCACCTCCTCCTCTCAGCCGAAGAACTAGACAAATAGTACTCTATTTTTAAATATTGTAGTCCCTCAGAGTTCTTCCATCATCAAGCTGATGGCCTGCAAAGATTATCTTTTGCTAGTCAGGTGGAATTCCTTCTTTGTCAAAAATCATATTCTTCACATCTTCAATTGTAGAGTAGGGACTCACATCTAAAGTTATAATCTCTAACATATTAATCAAAAAAGATAATAAAGTTAATAGATAAGTTGTTGTCTTACCAGTTAACAACTTCACAAAAAGTAGCTATGTCTATCCTGCTTAAGATAGCATGACTGGCACTTTTCTAAATACATTAAAATCAAATAAATTTCTTAGTTGCATCTCCTGTGTGACACCATCCATGATTCTTTCATAGCAGCTCATTTTAAACAAATTTATTCATTTGATGGAGTTTTATTATATAAAAAATCGATTGCAGTCATGTATGTGAGGATTTGATATGCTACCATATTAATTGAATCTAAAGTTACAAAATATTATAAACTATGAAATACTTTAAGGAGAATTCAATTAGTTGATCACAAGTGGCTGAATTCATCAATTAGTTTGCTGCTGCATTTACCTTATAAAATTAGGAATCTTGTCAGACAAATTTAAAAAGCAAATTGTCAAGGGCCTCACATTAAACTTCTTGAATTTTCTCGAAATGAACTTATTCCTCGTTAGTGTTCGGATCTATGAACTTAACTCTGATATAAGTGGCAGAGGTGCCAGAATCTTAACAAATTTGAAATAAATTAAATCCAAAGTCTTTATGATAGTAAGTTTATCTCCGTGAGCTAGATTGTCTTGCTCTATTAGAGTTTCCATCACTTATTAGTCTTAATCAAGAATTTGCAAATCTTTCACAATCAGCTGCTCAAGATAAAATCTTAACCTTTATAATGAGAAATTCTAAATATTTATTCCAAGAAAGTCCTTTCGTAAGGCTTAAATAACTTTCCTCTCAATATCGTTGGGGTCAAGAATGAAGTAGAAATGACCACCACCAGCAATTGCAGACAATAAAATAAAAAAGTCTTCTTGATGAGGTGAGTATCAACTCCATCACCTTATAAAAATTTCATACGCTATATTTTGAGAACCTATTCCAAAGGATAATTAATTTAGAGGAGTGGACTGTGGTAGACTTTCTATTCTCTTTTATCAAATCTATGATGTTCTGAGTATTACCCACTTCTCCGTCGGTCAGCAAGTACAAATAATCTTCAATTTAAAATGCCTTGGAAGATTCTGGTCAACTTCTTGCTCTACGATTTCTAAAAAAGGCAAAGATTTAATCTTAATTAAGATGTCCTTGATGGGAAGAAAAATCTCAGTACAAATAAAAATGAACAATTTATTCTAAAGAAAAGTACCACCCATGTCTGCTTTGAAGCTGGCTAATTACTCATTTGCTTATTCAAGAGTTTAGTCATTATATTCTACACTTTGAGGGAACATTTTGATGTAGTTGTTACCGAAGCTCACAACATTGAATTTACAGCCAATCGGCAAACTGTGCAAAAATAGCATATTCTTATTATATCTTATTATAAAGCTGAAGAGCTTAGACTGCAAGTTTAATAATTATTTATTTTAGCTTTATTCTTGAACCGCTCATAGACCCACTTCTGTCCAATAAAAAGACGTATTCGAGAAGCTTAGGCTCTACTTAATCTTCTGCTTCATCTGTTTCCTCTTTGTTTTATTCATAAGTAAGTTGAGGATCGGTATCTATCTGGCCAAAAGGTACGTTATTCATTTTTTTGAGAAATCTCAACTTGAGTTTAGGAGCTCTCAAGTCAGGCAATATTGAAACTAGAATGGATTTCTCCCCATGCTTGTTGACAGAGCTTATGGCTAAATATACATAGATAAGATGCTACTGGTTGATTGATAGTGTCATCTCTGATTAAGAGGATGAAGTCTTTGTTAGGTACATTATTTCTTTAGTCTTAAAATATATCCATATAGAGATATAATCTGAACCTAATCTAACTCTAATTCTAGATCCATCTTAGATTTGCGATTGGAGCTCTTCAATTCTAATAGAATGATTCCTAGATGAGATTCTTTGGGCTTTGCCCTTGAACTGAATATCTAGAGAGAGATCCCATAAGTAAGGAGACGACGAAGGGTCGTTCGACACATCTATCATGGGATGATCAACGATACTCTCGATATCATTTCTAGTAGACTGTTTTTCTTCTTCTGTATTATCGTTTTTAGTTGTCTAGCCTTTGAACATAGCTCCAGTTTGAATGTATTACTGAATGTCTCCCATATATCTAGGTACAAAGCTAAGAATAAATATAGTAATTTTATAAAAATGCTACATGGAAGAGCTAGTCTATAGCTGACATCCTCTAAATCAAGTTTCTGACAGAATTTGACAGTAACTTTTGCAGTTTTAAATAATAATTGATCTAGGAGGGAAGTTGCCGATTACAACTCTCATCATACTTGTTTAAGCTCTTGAGAAAAGACCTATCACAGCTGTCTTTAATGATTTCAACTACAAAAAATTGAAATAGTCTTTCCCTGAGCCACAGCGTCTTGGTAGTTGGCCTCTGCTTTTTCTCTTAAGTCGATTCTTGTGAACATTTGCCGCTTAGTGCCATCCTCAAGGGTAAATTCAATTTCCATGGATGAGAATACCTGGTCTGTTTCTTTAGGGAACAAGTAAACTGATTCGATTGGCGTATCTTCGATGTTTACGTAGTGCTAGATCATTAAATAAATTTGAAGGCTTGCCAATTGAGATACTACTTCTCCGCTGATCTCTACTTTTGTCAATGGGATGGGAGCTTTGCTCTCTTTATCATTCTTTAATTAAAGATTTTTCAATTTGTAACACAAAATTGAAAAATATTTTGAACTTGATTTATTAATATAGAGTGCTTTCAATTGAAAACTTGCCTCAATTAAATTGCATATTTTTTACGTTTTTAATACTAAATAAAGAGAAAAGTTTATATAATTCACACAAACTTTAAAATTTTTAATTTAATTAATTTTAAAATATAAATTTTACGTTTTTTATTTCAAATAGTGTCTAATCTTTTTGAAAATTAAAATATTTATTTAATGTTCTGATATAAAGTTTAAGATACACTCACATAATGAGATTTTATAAAGAAACCTTGTTACTCAAAAATATAAAATTTATTTAAAAAATAAATGCAATGAATAATGAGGAACATTGAATCTCTACTATAATAAATATAGGCTTGCAGGACTTGTTCGATACTTTTTTATTCCATCTTATCCTTAATGAGGTTAGATATTTAATGATCTTCTAGGTTTAGATTTATTACATAATTTTTTTTAAATAAAAATTAAATGAATTATAAAATTTTAAACTATTAAGCTTACAGTTTTAAATTAAAATAATTTTAGCATTTTTTTAAAAATAATTTTTTACATAGGATGATAACTGATTCTTTAATTCAGTACGATAAGTGCTGTTTTAAGAAATTGATTATTATTTTCATTCCTAAAATTTTACTTTACTTTACTTTACTTTAAAATAATTTTCATATTTTTGGCATAAATATTTTTTTTAAAATTCATTATTGCAAATTATTTTAGATTTAGATTATAAAAGTGAAGTGGATTTATATATTAGTTTCGGTCAATCATTTCTTATCAGATTTAGTATTCTAGATGCTCTTTCTTTTTTTTTACCAGAATCATTCTGATTTAAGAATTATAAAATTTATTCAGGAAAATAAAAAAATGGGTAAAGATGCAATAGCAAACATTTAGATTTTAAAATTTGTCTTAAATAAAAAACTCTAAAAAAAATATACATTTTCTAATTCCTTTAAAGGAAAAATAAAGCTGTAAATTTATTGAAAATAGAATCACGTTAGTAATAATAAAATTAAGGGTGGCAGTGTCTAAAATTTAAATATTTATTAAACCATTCGAAAAAGCATAAAATTCTAAGACAATTTATTTATTACAACATTTAACTGGGAGCGTTCAATCCAAAGTTATAAGCGATACATATTGAGATAGTAGCTCATATTTGAAATTTAAATTATTGCTAACATCACATCTTATTTGAGGTGTTCTGTGGAGAAAAGAAACTTGCATTAATTTGTGGCTATAAAACAAGCT
Organism: Tetmemena sp. SeJ-2015; assembly: GCA_027382625.1. Taxonomy (NCBI): domain Eukaryota; phylum Ciliophora; class Spirotrichea; order Sporadotrichida; family Oxytrichidae; genus Tetmemena; species Tetmemena sp. SeJ-2015. The sequence goes on along the minus strand of JAJKFJ010015216.1, from coordinate 3,304 downwards.
GCAAAGTAATTTCAACTCACACAAAATTGCAAGATCCTATTTCTTTTATAGGCGAAATAGAATTAGACTATCATGAATTTAATTACAGAAATACAAAATATGATTTAAAGACACGTAGCAGATAAGAATTTAGAACTTATTATTTAAAATTAGCGAACAAATTTACAGACTTTAGTCGTTATGACTTCAAAAATTTGAGTTCCTCTCGATTATATCCAACAGCATTTTACTTCCACTAAATAAATTACATAGGAAAGTCCCAAATTGTATATTTGTAAAGCAGAAGTAATTAAATTTTGCATCCCTGAATAGCTCATTGTTTAATTAATTAACGAAATTTCTTGAACTTTATATAAAACCAAGAAAAATTGAACAAGAATGGCTCTTATTTGAAAAATTGCCTATTAAATTCTTTAATATATTATAATATTTGATTCATTCTCCAAAATTAAACTTTTGAAACTTAATATTTTAAAATTTAATGCAAAATATGATAGAATACAAATATTATAGAACACTTCCAAGGAAATTAAATTATTTAGAGAGTAGGACTCTTTATTAAAAAATTAAAAATTCTTGGAGAATAGAAGTGAATTTTTATTTACATTTAAATTAAATATTGATTTAATTTACTTATAATTTAAGATTATTAAAATATTATTAAATAATATTACTCTCCTTGGAGTATTGCTCTATAAATTTTAGTTTATTTTCTCTAGAATTTCCATATTAATTATGGTAACTTGCAGAATTAGATATTATAGGAAAGATAGAATTAAAATAATCATGGTTAAAATGAAACTGGGAAATTCAAAGAAGTCAATTACATAGGATAATAGGACGATTTACTAACTAGTACTGTAATAAGCGCTGGTTTTTAAATTGATTATTATTTATATTCCTTAAATTTTACTTTACTTTACAAAGAAGTCAATAACGGGGTAGAAAATTGATATCATTAATTTATTTTTTTAATTTGAAAATAAATGCTTAATGCTATAAAGATATCCTCCTGTTTATATTCAAGAAAATTTATCTAGCTATGAGGGGTAGTTAAAATTTTATAAAGTATAATTTTAAAATAAAACAGTAAAAAAAAGTGTAAGAGTATTTCTTGTATAATAAAAATAAAATTTAGCCGCTCAGAAAAATATTCTCAATTATGAACTTAAGGTATAATGAATAAGTTCCACTAATACAAATAAATAATTCTTTTATCATATTTTATGACCGATTCGCCTTGTAAAAAAGTATCAATCGCTTTTTTTCAGTTGTATTTACTGCACTTTTAAATCATGATAATCTAATTCAACTTTCCCAAATTTAAATTTTATAATTAAATCTGGTTAAATTTAAAGAAGATGTTATGAAAGAAATATTTATTGGAATTCATGATTACATATCTTTGCCAATAAAAGCATTTTCTCAGGATAATTTATCTGCTTAATTAACTTTAATCTTTTGGATATAATCAAAATGAGCAGACAACAGAGTCTATTAATTTGTCAATTTGATTATCAGGCAAGTTTGATAAATTTAAGATTACTTATTTATAAATGTTAAGGAAATATATAAAAATTAAATTATTTAATTAAAATGAAGGATATGAGGTGCTCACCTTATTTAATTAATCGTGCTAGATCATTTTTAACTCAATTAGATAAGAAGGTTTTTGCAAATTATATAAATTCTGATTAATTAGTCCTTATTCTTAAGCAAATCTAAATTTAAAATATATTCCCAATAAATTACAATATTTACACACTCATTATAATAAAACAATAATAAATAAATATTAAATGTAGCTACAAAATTTTATATTTAAAAAACTATAAAGTTTAAATTGTAATACTTATCGAAGTCTCCCTTCCAAAGGAAAAAAACCTAAAATTTTAAATAATATTTTTTTTTGCAAGTAAATAAGAATTACTATATTAAATTATAACAAGTCCATTGATTTTTTGAGATATGACTTAGCCTTGGCAGCCACTAGCTTCCACTCATTCTTGTTATCCTAGAAGTCCCTAGTGAGAATCTTAATAGCAGCCAAAGTCAACAAGTTTAAAATTTTAATATTTTGCTTTGTTAAAGTGCTCTTCCTTCTGCTGTTTTACTTTATCGTCAGTTTGGGCTTCTTTCAACACGGCGAATAACAAAATATTGATAAAATGACTCTTTAGAAAGGATTTTGTAAAGCTTTTAACTCCAACTTAAATATTTTTTTATAACTCCAAGATCCATTTGCAGTTTAGCAAAATACAATTGCCTTGTAATTGATTATCACGAATGAAAGCTCTTATTTGTTCATTGACAAATTGAATTGAGTCAAATTTTCAAAGTTTTTCTACTGAGGGATCACTTATCCATTCAAATTAATAATACTAAGCAATAAATTATTTTCATTGTAAAATAACTTGACTTATGTTATGGGAACACTGAACTACTTTGCTATCTAGTCTCTTACTGCCAAAATATGTTAGTATAATATTTTATCATAGTAGGGATCTCCACTGATAAAAAATGATTCTAAATTCAGTCTAGGACACTTAAATTAAATAATATATTTACTTCGTCCTTCAGTATAAATTAACCACCTCCTCCTCTCAGCCGAAGAACAAGACAAACAGTACTCTCTTTTTAAATATTGTAGTCACTCAGAGTTCTTCCATCATCAAGCTAACGGCCTGCAAAGATTATCTTTTGCTAGTCAGGTGGAATTCCTTCTTTGTCCTAAATCATACCCTTCACATCTTCAATTGTAGAGTAGGGACTCACATCTAAAGTTATAGTCTCTAATTCATTAATAAAAAAAGATAATAAATTTAATAGATAAGTTGTTGTCTTACCAGTTAGCAACTTCACAAAAAGTTGCTAAGTCTCTCCTGCTTAAGATAGCATGACTGGCACTTTTCTACATTAAAATCAAATAAATTTCTTATTTGCATCTCCTATGTGCCAACATCCATAATTCTTTCATAGCAGCTCATTCTAAACAAATATATTCATTTTGTGGAGTTTTATTATATAAAAAATCGATTGCAGTCATGTATGTGAGGATTTGATATGCTACCATATTAATTTAAACTAAAGTTACAAAAAAATATAAACTATGAAATACTTTAAGGAGAATTCAATTAGTTGCTCACAAGTGGCTGAATTCATCAATTGGTTTGCTGCTGCATTCAAAACCCCATAATATGATAAGAAAGTGAAAATAAGTTGTGTATAATTAATTTCTTTATTAATACTTATAATCATGCGAGTCAAACGCGAAATTACTCAGAAATAACTACATGATCCATCC
>JAJKFJ010015211.1:0-10700 GCA_027382625.1 Tetmemena sp. SeJ-2015 | reverse complement strand
ACCTACTTACATCTTCACCGCTAACTTGAAGATGGAGAGCGATGAATCAGACCCCAACAAGTGGATCTTGGCCGGAGTCGCCCTGCTTCAGTCACCTGAGTGAGTTTATCCCCGGAAGAGCTTTCTCGAAAGATAGAAGTTAAGGCTACAAAAGCTTGCATAATTTAATTTATTTATGTTGAAAGCTAAATCTATAAGTTGAATTGCGCTATATCTAAACAACCTCCTAACAATTTATAAAATAGCAGGCAACTAAGTCCTGCTATTCTCCTTAACTTAAGCAAAGTCTTTATATTATTTTTCTAAGACATTGACCCATAAATGTGTATATTCAATCTATCTATATATCGCTCTTAACTTTATAGAGTATTTAAGATTTAAATATCGCGATATTAAAAATCAGCATCTGCAAGCTATACTTTAGCGACTTTGATAAATTCAGTGTTAATTCTATATTCTTAAATATTTATGATGATCTAAATTATCAATCTTCTTATGTGTGTCTTTCACTTCTTGAAATAGTCTTTATATTCTAGCCTAGCTACCTTATCCTCTATTAATTCTTCTCTGGTCCTGAGTCTGAGTGAGTCCTCCATAAACTTCTGTTTCTTGTATTACTAGTAAACAAATCTCTTCTTTGCCTCCATGATTTATATCCCTCAAATTATATTCCATTTAAATGTTGTTTATGATCGCATTTCTTCTGTAGCTGAGTATCGACCACGAGAGAGTACCAAAGAAGCAGACTGCTATGAAGAAACCAATCTCATTGGTTTTGTAGGAATCTTTCACAGCTTTTAAAATAGAGCCATCGAAGTCCAAGGGATTCAAGAGAGCTCTGAATATCATGTGAGAACCTTGAATCATAAAGTAGCGAGGAGAGTAAGGATTATCCAAAAGCAGATTCTCTCTCACTACTGGGCTCCCATCAAGTCCTTTGAAGTCTCTAAGAAACTACTAAATTCGTTATTTCATATATTTTATAAGGATTGGACTTAATCGCCTCACTTCTTTAGCTAATTTTTGTTTATTTTGTGAAGCAAATTTACAGATTGAAATAGGTAAGTTTAAAATATTATTAACTCAGAGTTGCGACTTTGATAGAGTCACTTTTTAAATTTGTATTCCCTCAGAATCAATCTATAATATTGCAATAAATTTATCGTATTAATTAGCATAAAAGATATATCACATCTCGTTATATTAAAGAGAATTTATTGAAATGGAATCAAACGATAATAACTAAAGGCAATCGAACGAAGAGGAAGAAAAGGGTAAGTATTTTGCGACAGTAACACGTCATTAGCTTGAAAATTTGCATAAATTGATATTGAAGAAGTTTGTTGAAACCTGGTATAGAGATAATAGGCACTGATGCTTAGGGTGAGCAACCAGATGAGCCCATAACATCGACAGATCCCATCGACCTAGCACAGCCTGAGGACCCGGATGATTCAGAATTGAATGAAAACCCTTACATGCTCAACACGAGTGATTCTGTCGGACCTAATTCCTTTGTTGATTACAAGCAGCCCTACAAGAAGAAGTCTCCTCCACCTAGATATTTCACTAATGATATGTTGCTTGCAGAACTACCAACAAGAAAAGAAGATATACTTAGGGGACTTCACCAATATCAATTCATTCTTAGATTTATTACAGTAAGTTGTTTTGACTAGAAGAGTAGAAGTATGGCGGATTGGTTTGCACTGACCAAGATGCGATGGATCGCTAAAAAGGTGTCCTTGGAAACGTGGTTAAGTAACTAGCAGTCAACTTTTTCAAGGGGCTTACTATAACACATATCTCACTCCCGATCAAGATATTTGAGCCTCGTTCTTCAATCCAAAGAATCGTAGATATCTGGAGCTTCGGACCTAAGTTTTTGAATTAGGCTGCTCAAACTTCGGATCACTTAGAAAGATTCAAACTTTGCATCGCCTTCGCTCTTAGTGGACTCTATATCTGCTCAAGTCAATATAAGCCATGCATATAAATATAGAGCAGCACATTTATTTAGCCATTCAATCCTATTCTAGGAGAAACCCTTCAGGGTTAATTCTAGGACGGAACTAAGATCTTTTGTGAGCATACCTGTCATCACCCTCCCATTACAAATTTCTACATGCATCCCGAAAACAAGTCTTTCGAATTCTTCGGTCATTATGAGTTCACAGCTAATATGGGAGCCAACACGCTAAAGTCAGGTTTGAGAGGCCCCAACAACATCAAGTTCGCAGATGGACAGCACATCCGCTTTAGAACTCCAGATTTCAAGCTTGGAGGAACAGTCATGGGAGACAGAACGATCGAGGCACACGGAAATGTCTATTTCGAGGACTTGACAAATAATGTAAAAGCTGTGGTCATTCTTAGCACTTACAAGAAATCAGGGTTTTTCAAAAAGTTACTTTGTATAAGTAAATATATATAAATGATTATTCTAAAGTCTGAGTCAGGTAGGCGCGATGAATATGTTGGACTAATCTATCAGTGTGATCCGATTCGTGACCCTTAAGAATCTGCTAAGCAACTTTATGGCAAACATGCGATTGAAATCTCAGAATTGAGCAAAATTAAAGACATACAACGCAAGATTTGTGAGATCGAAGGATCGTGGCTGCGTTCCCTGAAAATTGACGGTAAAAAATATTGGGACATAGATCAAGATACACCAGAGCGCTTCAAGCCGGTACTTGAGGGTGTCGCTCCATCCGACTGGCGTTATAGGGAGGATCTGATTTGGCTAAAATACAACTACATGAAGATCGCAGCGCAGTGGAAACTTAGGATGGAGGAGCAGCAAAGGCACGATAGAAGACTTAGACTTAAGCAAAAGGAAAAATGAAAACCTCTTCAAGGTTGAGAATGATGAGCTGAAGAAATCGTTTTTGTGGCAGAGTAATTGGCTTATTGAATATAGTTTAAGATCAAATATAAAGAGCATATGCTCGAAGATATTGACATGATATACATTAAATATCTTTTATGATTCTTTCCTCATATGATGCTATATTACATACACACAAGTTTTATTATAAGATTTGTTGGATATTTTAATAATTATTATTTCAGAATTATGAAAAGGATAATATCCTTTATTTCTCTACTTGGATACGTTTATCTGAGTCCCAACTTTATGCCAATCGAAAGTGATCAGCTGATGGACTTGCCAACTGACTCTGTTGTCTTAGGTGCTTAAAAATTGAGATTCTGGCCTGCTCAATCCCTTTCTTAAGAAGCCTAAGATCTATTTAATCACCTCTCCTCAATCTACGGAACTAAAACGCTTGCAGGCCAAACAAATACGAACTTTCACTTAGCTCATGACGTGACTGGCAAGACTCCAATAGTTCAATCTTTCGATATGTAAAACTACTCACCTCATAACCCTTGGCACGATGACTGGTCAAGTTGGGATGATGGCACTGTCTAATCAGCCATCGATTGGTACCATAGCACACAAGGCAAAGGAATTGTAACTTTCTAGTGGCATTGGTTTTCTCCTTCAGGAGGAAACCTAAGAACTAGCACTTTCTACACAGACTAAACTAATTTCGATGTCTCCAGAGGAGTCCAAGATGGAACATAAGAGCATTCACAGATCTTAAGGGATATTGATGCTATTGCTGGACAGCTAAAGAGACTTTCAGATGCTAAAGTGCCAGTTTTATGGAGGCCTCTTCATGAAGCTGGAGGTAAGTGGTTCTGGTGGGGAGCCAAGGGTTCTGATTCTGCTAAAAAACTTTATCAAATTATGAGAGATAGGCTCATTATAGGAAAATATAACTTAAAATTTTAATTGTGAAGATATTGGTATCTACAAATAATACTCATGGCCTGAAAAATTTAATCTGGGTGTGGAGCAGTCCTGAAGCCGACTGGTATCCTGGTAATGACAGAGTGGATATCTTGGGCTATGACTCATACCCAGGTTCTTATAATTACCAGTGCCCAACTTAGATTTACAACTAGATTCACTCTTTCTCAGGAGGAGAGAAGATGATAGCTCTCTGCGAAAACGGACCACTACCAAACATAGACTAATGCTTTTAGGAGGGTGCCAAATGGTTGTATTTCTTGAGCTGGTCAGATCTCTTGACCTCTGAGAATGACAACTAGCACATCAAGGATATCTATTACAATTCCAAAGTCTAAACTTTTTGAGTTATCTCAATCATCTTATAGGATTATTTCATTATTTCTTACTGCCATATTCCCTTTCTTTCTTGCAAATTTTAAACGTGAAAATGTTAAAAAATGACTCCTCGATACTCGGTGAGTCTTTTAATTTCATACTTATTTGGATACTTAATTTTTAAGTGGTGAAATCTATCCTCAATAGGTCTTAAGTAGTCTTCCCATGACACTCTAGAATTCTTTTAAGTTAAGTCCACCATCGCAATCATCATCAGCCTCTTCTATCATAATCCCAACGTAGGTATCATCCTTTACACCTCCTAGGAATTCTTTCAGGTCTTCACGAGTGATAAAAGCGTCTTTATTGAAGTCAATCCATGAGAAAGCGAGATTCAAGTTATTCTCGCTAATAAGATTTGTCTTATTGCTCGCTCCTATTAAAAACTCTGTGAACTAAACTTCTCTGTCATTGTTTAAATCTAAATGCTTAAAAATGTATTGAACCTATTTCTTAATAAATCTATTTAGCGAATGATTTTTGCTGCCTCTGTTTCTGCCACTGAAATACTAAATTTTGATTTAAAACCACTCACAAACTCCTTCAAGCTAATCTCTCCATCTTTGTTTTCGTCAAGAGCTTCAAATAAAATCTAGAGATTGTCTTTTTCCTTTTTGTCTATGAGTGTTCGCACCATGTATGACATCACTGCTTTTTGAAATTAGTAGCTGAAGAATAAGTTTTTCATGTTAGTAAATGCCTCTAAACTTAAACAAAAATGTTTTAGATATATAATTTCCATCGCATATGAGTTTATAGCTATCTTCTTATTGATGTTGAGGTAACTTTTAGTGCTATCTACTAGCCACTAATTCCTGAGTGCTTAATCAATATTAAATCTCTCAAGCCTATCTACTTGGAGTAAATTACCTATCAACTCCTTCATTTCTTTGCTGTTATTTTCTTCATAGTTAGGGTAGACACAGGAGAGAATTCCCGATTTAATCTTCTCCTTGGTGTATTCTTCGTCATTTTCAAAAAAGGGAGGGATGCCTGTGACCATGTTGTAAAGCATGGATCCACACGCCCATAAATCACAATTTACTCCATAGTGTTTATTCTTAACAAAGAGCTCTGGAGCGCGATAGTGAGATGAGGAACTCTTGGTGATTAAGTCGTAGTCAGGGTCGTCCTCCTTGATGTCCTTGGTTTAAATGCAGGTAATTAAATCCACTAACTTTATGTCGCTTAAAGCGCTCTCTGATTCAAAGAGAATAGTCTCTGGCCTCAGATTTTTATGCACAAAGCCGTTCTTATGAAGAAATTTCACAGCTGAAAAAATGTGCGAGATTATCAGGGCTGACTCTGGCTCGGAGAGTTGGCCAAGTCTTATAATTCTATCGAATAAGGAATAGCCGTTGATTAAAAAAGAAAGGCTCTAAGTATAAATTGAATGTGTCCAGGATGAAATAGATCTTGAAGTCATCTTGGTAAGCTCCATGAACTTTCACGATATTTGGATGATCAATTTTAGCTAGAATTTCAAGCTCCCTTTGTATAAAAGCCATAGTTTTATCATTCATGTCACTCTTACGAAAGACTTTGCAAGTTTTCATCTCTCCAGTACGCTTATCTCGGCACTATCTGATTTCACAGAGCTCTCCTCTCGCTATGCACTTGCGTTAGATTTCATAGAAGTCATCGAAGCTGCGAGTCTCAGAAATTGCGTCAATCACTCCAAGTGATACGTTGCGAGAATCCATTTCAAATTATTCAAGCTTGGTATAGAATTTTATAAGCAAATTCTTTAGCAATGTTAAAATATCAATACTATCAATTCTCTAATGCTCAATCATAAACTCGACTTCCCCTTGAGTTAATTTAAGTATTATCCTATAAAGAGTAAAGTGAGTTAATGATAAAGAATTAATAAGAAGGAAAGGATCTCTCGAGTAAGAAATCAATCTTCACAAATAAACTCAGAAATCGTCATCAATAGAAAAAGTCAAACTTTGTAGGCTTGGTGATATCCGAGCCGAAGTCAGGCTTTTCAAGGTAGTTTGGAAGAGCTAAGATATCCATTATAACTGGAAGTTCCTGCTTGCCAAGCCACAATAGTTTGTTCAAATCATTTAGTGACTCCTCGGTATCAAACATCCCTATTTCATTTTGGAGATCGGTGTATATTTATCTTTCATTGAAGCTTTGCAATCTCCCCAAGAAGGATTCATCATTAAGGGAAAATATTCCAGACTTGTGCAGGTTTTACTTTTCCTCTTCAGATAAGTTCTTGAGCATGGATTATGCAGCGCCCGTATAAGTTTCATCGAAGTTTGCAGCATCTTTCATAGTAGGGAGATTTCCTTAGAAAGCTTGTCTGTAATATCCACCACTATGAGAGCCGTAGTTTTGATAACCATTCTAGTTGCCTACTCCAGATTGGAAATTCTTTTCTTGATCTTTGTTGGATTCTAATCCACTCTGTGATCCTATTTAATCAGTGACTGCGCTTTGAATCTATTCTTGATTTATAACATGATTTTATATAATATTTGCCACCTTAGCTTCATCAGGGCCGCTTTGTTGTAATTTTGCCATCAATTGATTCTAAACACTCCATTATAAATGATAACTATGACTTTTAAAAAAAGGCTTTACTTTCTCTAAGCTAGTTGAGCTAACTTCTCAGCCTCTCTCTATTCCTTAATTTTCTATTGCTGCTCTTACTGCTATCTTTCCCTCTCTTCCTGTTTAATCCTTTCCTGCTCTTTAAGATCTTCCTCGTATTTCTGTATCCACTCTTGATACTTATTATGAAGACTACATTTGCATCTCGGTTGTATGTTGATGACAAAGAACTGGTTTTCCTTTCTCCCTCCCATTTCATCTCCGCCTCCACAGCTATCCAAAATGAAGCCACTTTTCCCCATCTTAGTGAAACTTGTACCTCCTGGTCCCATAGCCCCTCTCCCACCTGTAAGAGTAGTTCTGAGCTAATTTTCTCGATTCTAATGAGTCTTTTCGTGAGCCGTCAAGTTAGAGGATTGAGTGAAGCGCTTGTTGCAGCTTGGATAAGTACATAGATAGGGCTTCTCTCCGGTGTGAGTTCTCAAGTGAGTTCGTAAGTTAAAATCAAGAGAGAATTTTTTCCCACATAATTCGCACTGGAAAGGTTTCTCACCCTAGCAAAAAATTTAAGAGAGCTAACTAAATAATTGTTACTGTGTGAACAAGCTGATGGCGCTTTAGCTTTGAGTTGTCTAGAAATCTCTTGCCACAACCTTCTACAGGGCAGATATACTAGAAAAGGAGATTATTTATAAGATTTCGATACCTGTCTTTCTCCATGAGTCATCAAGTGCTTTCTGAGAGAAGATGAGTCTTAGAATATCTTTCCACAACATATAAAAAATATTCAATATACTACTCATTTGAAATGTCTTAGAAATATTTAATTCCACTTAAAAAAAAACAACCTAGGACATGACATGTATAAATTTTGGTTCCTCCTTCGTCAGTCTTTTCGCTCCCAATTATTGGTGGCTTTTTCGGCCTTCCTATGATGCTTCCCTGACTGTCCTTAGCAAAGATTCTTCTGATTTTATTCTTGAGTCTCTTATCCATATTCCCTTTCTACTTATGTCTGAGAGAGTGCCTTGCCTTGTCCATTCCTACATACTCGAATTATTCGCAAAATCATGAAAGTAAATGAGGAATCATTAAGATTTTTCTTACCTCCAGCACCTCCAAGTTTTCCATGCCTTGCTCTATTCATAGAGCTCAAATTCAAGCTCTTGAGTTTCATCTTCTAGGGCTGCAATGTCTTTCCAATCGGATGGCGCACTTTGTTAATTCCCAGTGAGGGGCGTTGCTGATTTCCCATTAATCGAGATTGCAAGGCAAGTCTGCTTAATCCCAACCCTCCAGCAGCAGTTTTATTTTGCTGCGCTTATTGAGGTCTATTAGTAGTATTTCCCTTGTTCATGACAAAGTCTATGAAGCCATCATCGTCACTTGAGTTCTGATTGTAATCTTCCATTTTACTTTGCTGCTTGTTTAATTTAAAAGTTGTTTTTGTTTTAAGATTTAGTAGAGTGTGAAGTGATGTTGATGATGATGGTACTACTCAATACTTTTGCAATTTAAAAATATTATACATTATTTTCATACTTTGCCGCTCATTTACTTTGCATTAGAATAGAATTGCTTCATAAACTATTGTAAAATAAATACATATAAAATTGGTAATGGAATACGGGCCAAAAGGAAACAGAAGATAACAAAAGCAGTCATATTTTAGTAAAGGTCAAATCTATTAAAAGGATAAATCTTAATTCGAGATGATGGAATAGTCTAGTTCAGACCTTTTAAAAGACCTGAAAGTTATCCCAGCTCATAAGATAGAGGAATTTGTGCTTGAAAATTAAGGGAAAATCAAAATCACTCCGACTGATCTGGACTTGTATTACAAATTTGAGTAGAAAGGTCCTGAAACAGAAAACTAAATTTTAGGAGAAGAGGAGATTAAAAATCAATCTAGGATTTCAAGTCAAAGAACACAGTGTTCTAAAGTGGAAACATTTTATAGCTTGATAGATATAGCCATGACCTCGAAAGGGCCTTAGGAAGATAGGTTATTTGCAAAAATCCCTGATCTTCAAAAGACCATGAGGAGAGGAAACACTCTTCTTGAGATAATGAAGCCATCTAGCGATGAGAGGAGTGTAAAATGGGTGAGGAGAGGACTTAATAAATTTTATGATCTTGCGCTTGAATATCTTCAGCAATCATCTAGAAATAACTTCTTAAACAGCTCCAACTTGCACAACTACACTCTCGGGGCAGTCTATGAGTTTTTACAAAAGAATAATGAGAGTAAAGATGTTAAAAGGAGAGTGAAGGTGGTTAAGACTTTGAAACTCAATGGAGAAAATGTATCTATCTCTTTCTCAAAAGACTTAGATGCATGGATAATAGCCTCAAAAAATGTGTGCATAGCTGTTCGTGATATACAGGACATCCATTTCTATCATGACTAGAAGTTTGTATTTGCGACTATGATGGCTCTCTACTGGTTTAAAATACTTGAAACTAAATCATAAAAATTGATTGAAGCAATGAAAGAAAGGCTTGGAGATTCATTAACACTTATCGGAGAGTTAATGAGTGCAAGTGGTTATCAGCATATCATTAAGTATCCAAAGACATGCATCGTCTTTTATGCAATTGTAGAACATCTAAAGTCTAATGAAGAGTTCGAGCTTTGTATGGTCCCTGCGGATGCTGAATAAATCTTCGAAGAATTTAAGCTTAATCATGTGAGCTTTGAAGAAATGGGCGAATTTGATAACTATAAAACTCTATGCTCAGGTCTAACTTAGATCTATCAGAAGATTGCTGATTAAATAAATTAGCTTAGATAAGTAGTGATTTATGATTAATCTTTAGCAGAATAGGAGGAAGGAGCAGTTCTTTATATAGTTGGAACTTAAGCAAAAGAGAGTATGGATGAGAATTCTTAAGTATAATAAAATCAAGAAAATTAATTGCAATGTGATTTAGCTTAAGTTCTATCAATCAGTAAGCTCAAAACTCAAGAGTATAGGATTTTTAGAAAGCTCAGGGAAAAGCTGAAGCATTTCATTGAGAAAGTAGAAGATCCTGAAAAGAATAAAATTTTAGAAGGAAAGTAGAAGAAATAGCAAACTTATCTGCCATTTCTAGGAAAATTGGATGAATACTAAAATGAAATATCCTCTCTGGCGAGCGGCTTCAAAGTTATGGAGAGCCTAGACCTCTTTATATTTTAGTTAATTTGTAAACTTTAAAGGAATCGGAGAGCTTGCATTTTAAATGCTGGCCTATTAAGATGAACAGAATGTGTCAAAATTTTCAATAAATCAAGAAATAAATAAACTACTATAAGATAAATATGTGGACTTCCTCTTGTTAGTAATAGGAAAAGTGAAATAGTCAGGGCGATTTGAAGGAATACCATTTCTTAAAGAATTCACAGATGATTTCTTTACTTCTACGGCCTTGAACACTTTTGAGAATTTAGAAATAGATTTAGATTATGATGAAAAGAAACCTTTATTTCTGGGGATATGTTTTTCAAAAGAGCAAATATACAAAGTTTTAGAGTAATTACCTTAAAATGTGCAATATAAAATTAAATAGTCACTATTTTAAGTAAAAAGGAAAGTATTTTTGCATATTTATTTATCCTTCAAGTTTATGATCAAATACAATTGATAGAAGCTAAGTCCCAGAGAGTTTTACCATTAAAGCAAGGATACAAATAGAATGATTTTTCTTTGGGATTGATATTCATTTAAGTTTTATCTTTTTTCATGCTCGGGATTATTTCTAGGATTAAAACTAATCGATATTTTAATAGCAAAAATTAATTTTTGACAAATAATTTCCCATCTTTATTGAGCTTATTGAAAATTATTTTAATACAATAAGTCGTCCTTGAGCAATAAGAGTCTGAGGACTTTCATCTCACTACATTATTCGTTGGAGACAATTTAATAGTCAAGAAATTGAATCCAATTTT
>JAJKFJ010015205.1:0-10702 GCA_027382625.1 Tetmemena sp. SeJ-2015 | reverse complement strand
TTTTTTTTTCATTTTAAAATTGCAATAATTTGCTTTAATTAATTTTATTCCGGTGTACTGTAACCTTAAAATTAGTTTGCAGGCCCTGATCTTACTGTGAATAGTGCTGCTATTTTGTAAATTAATAACTGCTCATTTTGAATTAACAACTTTTGTTTTATTTCATCATAAAATTGAGAAAAATGATTTGATTGTTTATTTTAGTATTTATTTTTGGTATATTGAAGAGGAGGAGAAGGAGAACGCACCTCTCTTCAACCCGGCATTTGAAAAATTAAACCAGGCATCTTAAAAACTTCAATAAGTAAAAATTGAGGAAGGGTTTTAGAAATTTGCGTTGAAGAGAGACATCTTAAAGATGCGAGAGCTTTTGCCAATGAGACCAAAGAGGAGGCCTCATCAAGAACGCTTGCGAATAGGTAGCTTCACCACAGAAGAGATTAGAGCCAAAGAGGAGGAGAGAAGAATTGTTCATGCATAGAGGTAAGCACATAGAGCAAGAATACTCAAGAAGAATTGGTAAATCCTTAACATGAGAACGGAAGTGCTTTTTAAAATAGTCTAGAGAGATAAATAAAAGAAAAAAAATAAGAGACATAAAAGCCTCAATAGAAAAATTAAAAACAAGCTTCCAATCCAACCTAGTTAGGCTGATTATTCAAATTTATTATTGTGGATAGGTATATTTCAAAATAAAGAGAAAAATTTAAAAGTAGCTAAAGTTATTCGAGCTATTTATTATCAAATATATTACAAACCTAAGCTCTTATGATTATTTTAAAGGCTTCTAATGCAAATAATTTTACTAAAAAGTATAAAAAATTTTAGAAGGAAAAAATAAAATTTATCATCAAAGCCTTCACAACAGGTAAATAACTTTTTCTTGATTTTAGCTGAAAGAAATTAAAGTTTGCTTTTAAAATCTAATTTGGTAACATTTAAATAGATTTAAATAAATAATTCTGCTTATCATTAAGTTGTAACTATTTGTATCTCTGAGATTATTAGTTTTTTCATCACGAGAAATACTTATTCTCCTTAGTTCTTCTATAAGTTAAATTTTTTCTTTGCCAAAATTTTCATAAATTTTTTTAATTAAAGGAAATTATTTTTTTAATGATCTTTAAATTTCAAATCCTCAATCACAGAACTCTACTAACTATCTGAGCAAGGAGGAAATAAAGAAAAACTTATCTCTTATTTGGGTTGAGAACGGTATTGACTTGCAAAAATTTGCTCTTTACAAATTCAAGATAGATAGGTTTAGTCACAAATAGGACTAGAAGTACGAGTATTTGAAAATGCAGTACAAAATGTAAAAGATTGAGCCGATTTAAGAAGTGGACGAGGTCTTGGAGGACGATGAAACTTTTGAATTAGATAATAAAACCCTACTCGAACTCTCTTTCAGCTTGAGACTCAGCCAGTCCATGACTCCCCTTCATGAAGATCTAATGGAAGGTGAAGAGTGTCCTTTCAAAAATTAACACATCAATAAAAATAAACAATTAAATAAATGACTTAATAAGCTGCATTAATAAATTCAATGGAAAATAATTATTAAAGATATTTTTATTTTCATAAAATGCTGTTTTTCGGAGAAGTTGGTGACATGAATTCTTAAAACTTGCTCAGCCAATATGATATTGAAGTGGATTCTTGTTTCGACTTTGAGGAAATGTCGCAATCATCAAATTCAACTTCATCCTCATCCTTGGATTCAGAGTGGGAAGAAGAGGACATGGAATGAAATAATGGAACAATTTTAGATTTAAATATGTTTTAAACTTTATTACTGAATAAACTTGCACTTGAAGGAACCTTAATAAAATAATTAAGTAGAATAAATTTGTCTGTGATTGAAATGTGTTATATATATTTTTCCAATGGCGAGTAGACTACTCTTATAAAATCGACTTTAGCAAATGAAGCAATAAGATGAAGCGCAGCTTTAACTTAAGCAGACGCAGAGAAGTTTAAAATATTAATAAGACAAATATTTCCTTATGTATTTAAAGCGAGAGGGCTCTAAGATGAGCGAAGAGCTAGAACTAAAGAGCTGTGGAATAATAAAATCAATAATTCACTGAAGAAAATGCAAGAGTTACTAAACTAGAATCAAGTGCGATCAAATCTGAAGGATCAAGATTTGAATATCAAGCCGATGAGGAGATTGGAAACCCAATAGAGGAAGGCTTCAGCTTTCTCAGAATAGATAAAAACTCAACATCGATATAGAAATCAGCCCCTACTACAAATAAAGAATGAGTTCAAACACAGTTGCTTAATGATTTTAATCAGTAATCTCAACTCACAGATCAAGATGATGACTTGAGAAAATATTCGGGTATGCTTGAAAAGAAGATCTCAATTAAAAAGAAAGGCAGTTTAATAGAGGAAAGCAAGAATAGCTAAATTATGAACAATTTAAACATTCAAATCTGCGATGACCAATCTTAGGTATAAAAACAAATTGAGGTGAATCAAAAACTATAGCAGAATGAAAATTAATTGCTTCATGAAAGTAGCTAATTTAATAGCACCAGTAGGATAACTTCATTACAAATAAGTAGGAAATTGGTCTCAAGAATTAAGAAAATTTTCATAAATAGAATAGTAAAGTAGAATCCGTCGAGGCCGAATTAATTACAAGTTCAATTAAATAAATAGTGCGAAAGTAAACAGATCAAATGGTTAAAAATCAAAAACGAGAATCTCCAGTTAAAATATTAATGAGGGAAAGCATAGTAGAGAAAGAAAAGTTTGATTTTTTAGAGAGACAAAAGCATCTTGAGAGTAGAGTTATTATGAACTCAATTCAAATAATGCACTTTGATTAGAAAATTGGGAGAATGAAAATTTTGATAGGTTTCCTTGTGCTGATAGATTTAATAAAAAAGGAAAAATATGAATATATAATTTTTAATTTGCTTTTGACTTGCTATATCAAAAGCATTCAATGAGAAACTGTATCTAAAGTATTAGTTGTGAAATATGTTATAACACAAACTATTATTTAGCGCATCTCATTAAATCTGCTGAATTTTATGAAAATTAAATAAGTTCGATAGGAAAACAGTTTTGTTTCATATTACTCTTTGTATTTATCATAATAAATCTTTAAACATAGTAAAAGTAGGAATAGAAGAACTTAAAAGAATCTTCCTCAGAAATTATGATCACTGCTGCGGTGATCCACTGGAAACTTATCTTAGATGAAATTTATTCCCTTGATTTGGCAAGTCATAAAAATTAAATTACTATACATCACCTCTATGTAATCTGGATCGCCTCATGGTGTTTCATCTCAAGGATGCTTGACCCTGATGGGTTGAGAATGTCCAGCTAGTCAGATCGAAGGATGAGGTGGAGTTTGTCTCCGCTCAGGATCGCAGTTCGGGGCACTGCCTCTGACTGACCGTTGTTCGAGTTCACTCTACAATTTGGGTTAATGATGACAAGGAAGTTTGGAATACTGATTGGAACTTACTTAATGACTGGCTGTTGGCCGATGTGTTGTGACTCAGACGACGACCACGAACTGTTCTTGGACTCTGGGAGGATTATTTGAGAGGCAGGACAAAAGACTGAGGTCGTCTGCGCTTCAACATACTTTCTGGCGATGTCCAAAGAACTGTAGGCTATCTGCAGTGAGTTTGCTTCGCTGCTCAGGAATTTCTGGAGCTGAGAGTTTTCTCTTTACTCTCGGTTGGCTTCCAGAGCGTTCATAAGATTTTCTTCCCAAATAGTTGGTGAGGTCGAGTCATCATATTAATCTGATGAGGGTTCACTGTCGGTGGTATCTTAGTCGTCTTCAGAGGAGAAGAAAGTTGTGGAATCAATGTGTAGTTTGACTGGAGAGAAGTAGGTTGAGAGCTTTGTGGAGGGGAGAGTTCTGATTGGCTGAATTATAAAGGGATCTTAGTAATCGTCAATCAAACCAGTGCTACGTGTCTCAAAATCATTCGACGAAAGGTAAATTTGTATTATATTATCTCCCTTAAACTATTGCTTATTTGAATTTTACTTGCTGCCTAAGAGTATTTGATGGGCCTCCCTGTCAATGTAGCTTCTCCTCAAGTCTTTAAGTTGCCTGATAGGAACGAGTTGATTCTATCTGGGTCTCAATGATTCTATTAAGTTTGAGTCATTCGACAAAATTAACTTCTCGTTGGTAAAAATGTATTGCAAAAAATCATTTTTAATTTAAAATTATTCTGTTTGATAAAGTTTAAATGACTTATTTATTTGCCTTGCTTAAAAAAATTTCTAAATTAATTATGTCTTATTTCTCATTAATTAAAAAAAAAAAATTTTATTCTTTTATTCTAAATTCTAAAAGTAAAGCTTTACCTATCAGTTAAATTGAAAAATTAAGATTGAAATGTATTTTTATCAGTATAAGTATTTTTATTACATATATTAAATTATAACTAATTAATTTCAGACTTAATCATATTTAATGAGATAGAAAAAAAACTCTTATATTATTTCTAACTCATATAAATATTTATTTATATTTAAATTCAAATTTAATTCATACTAATTTAAGTTCGTTAATTCAAACTTTCTTAAATGGACAAGCACCTCCCCCTCTTACCTCACTCCTTTTAATCCAATAGGAGTTCTTACGCGGATATTTACTATAAACTTTGCAGCATGAAATTCAATAGAAGGAGAATTGAAAATGTCAGAAGGCCTGTAATTGATGTTTAGAGGCTTGGAAGGGATAAATACATTTTACTCTGCTCTAAGCATTACACTATTTGCAACAGCAATGAAAACGAGATCGCCAAGGCAGCAACTGTCTTTTCGTAATTGTTTGAAGCGGAGTCAATTCGTATTAGTTCTCCAGAAAGATTCAAATTATAACATATAAAGTAAAGTAAAGATAAAATTTCATCATCATCATCATCATCATCATCATCATCATCATCATCATCATCATCATCATCATCATCATCTTTTAATACATAAAAATCTCCAGAAGGAATTGAAAGACAGATTAGAGAAAGAGATCGATCCTACTCCAAGCTGGAGTAGTTTGGCTATGACCTGAAGCATATAAATTAAATGCTACTTCCTAAAAGAGCTGCCAGTTCGAAAAGGTCAAAGAAGACTCATTAAAAGGATCTGTCAACATTCTTCTTAATTCCTTCAACAGACATCGAGCAAAGGTTTGACTTGGCAATGTCAGAGAGAACCAAGACTCGGTAAGAGCTTGAGACAGTCAGCTAAGTTCTCGATCTCAAACTACAAAAATTATCTCTTTTATAATAATAGAGCTAGGGAATTCCTTCACTTCAAGAAGAGGAAATAATCTTGACCCTATATTCTCAACTCCACGAGAATTTAGTTTCTGAAGAGCAGCACTTGGAATGGCAGATCAATCATGATGATAAGCAGTTGAATTCCATTTCAGAGAGTATTATAAAGCCTCCAGTTGAGAATAAAGTCCTTTTTTAATTGAATCCAGAAGAAATAGAAGAGCTTACTTCACTCAAAAAACTAAATCGATAGAAAACTAAAAAGATCCTAGCAATCAACAGCCAAATAATCGATCTCAAAAATGAAAGGAGCAAATTAACAGATAGCAAAACGAGAGTGGAAGAGCAGTTTGTTAGATAAATTCAGAGATCAACTAAGGAAAAGAACATTCCGCTGCTCCATCTCAAGTTTCCAAAACTAGAAAGAGATCTTTAGGAAAAGAAAGAGAAAGAAGCTTAATTTTCATTTTATGCTTCAGCCCAGAGAAAGTTATTGGAATGCTAAAATAGGATGGATGCGGATCCCCACACAAGTTCAACCTTGGGAGAATAGCAAGGCGCTAATTCTCTAAGAGTCTAAGAGCTAAGCACTGATTCTCGAAAGGTCCAAGATCTAAGCATTAGTTCTCAATAGGTCCAATATCTAAACACTAGTTCTCAACAGGTCCACGATTAAAGCACTACTTCTCAATAGGTCCAATAACTAAGCACTAGCTCTCGATAAGTTCAAGAACTATGCACTGGTTCTCGATAGAGTCATTAGAATCAGGAGCCTTTGGGGATCATTGGCATCACTCGTTCTTCTAATCCATAGCATATGATAGCTCCAATTCCAAGCAAACCTATTCAGGGATAAAATTATTTTAAGAATAAAAGATTTGATAATATTTTGGGGCCAAGCGATCACGACTTGCCTCTTCGAATTGTTAGTGATAGCTAACAAAAGGAGCAACTCAATCTCTAGCGAAGCAGCTTGCTATAATCTAAATTTACGGTTAAAGCACCAAGTTATGAAGAGATCAAATATAGAGAATATAATTCCGAATAAGAAAATAAGGAGTCCAAATTCTTTACTCCTAAGAGAAGACTTATGGCTCAAAATTAGACAACTCCTTCTACGAATGACTCCTCAAGCAAGTAAAACAGAAGGCAGATTGTGAATGAAAAATTGAATATTACTCTTTTAAATAATATTGTTAAGAATGTAAATTAACAAACACCACAGACCTTATTCCCTGAAGTATAGGCAAGGTCCATTCCTATTCAGTCGTATAATTAGGATATCAATAGATTGACACTATCATAATCCAATTTAGCTCCAATTAAGAATAATACTAAAACGACTGGAGAAGTAAGCAGGTAGTAGAAGAAAATACCCAGCCAATATTTCAGACTCTCATAAATTAAGTTTGGTGGGTCCCCTTCAGTATAAATACCTTAATGTAGTAAACCTAACGAGGACCTCTGATTCCTCTTCTCGAAGGATAAAAGTCCATCATATATAATAGTGTGAAGTACTACTAGAACTGTCAAATACTATGCAATAAGTAATCAAACTACTCTGATGAAAATTTTAAAAGCTCTAAATGAAAACTACTTATTAAATTATACTTTCATGTTCTATAATGCAGAATCTGAAATAATTAAGATTTTAAAAATTAAAACAAAAATAAGAAATAATTTTAAATCAGTCGATTATAATTTAATTAAGAATTTTTAATAAAGCACACGATGATACTTTAATTATTTTAATTAAATTATTTTATAAGGTTCAAAAGCAGAATCAAACTATAAGATTTCAATAACAATGGTACTTTTAATTATCAAATTGTCTCTTAAATTAGCTAAAAATAACTAAAAAAATACAAAAACTATATTATATAAGGTCTATTTTGCATATTGCTGAAGTGATTATAGAAATCTATTTTAAAAATTGGCTAAAATTATCTTTTCTTTCAAATCAATCTTCAAATATATTAAAAAGAAAAAAAGTCAGCTTTTTAAAAAATTTTTATTAAAACAATAACAAGATGACTAATCTTAAAAATAATAATAAAAAACCCAATTTCATTAAAATTATAGGTACAAGAAAAGCAAAACTATTTTTAATTAAAATTCTAATTCAAATTCATAATATTGATATTCTTATTTACAAATTAGATTCTCAGAAATTATGATCACTGCTGCGGTGATCCACTGGAAACTTGTCGTAGATAAAATTTATTCCCGTGATTTGGAAAGTCATTAAAAATTAAATTACTATACATCACCTCAATATAATCTGGGTCGCCCTCATGGTGTTTAATTTCAAGGATGCTTGACCCTGATGGGTTGAGAATGTTTAGCTAGTCAGATCGAAGGATGAGGTGGAGTTTGTCTCCGCTCAGGATCGCAGTTCGGGGGACTGCCTCTGACTGCCCGTTGTTCGAGTTCACTCTACAATTTTGGTTAGGGAAGACAAGGAAGTTTGAAATACTGATTGGAACTTACTTAATAACTGGCTGCTGGCCGATGTGCTGTGACTCAGACGACGACCACGAACTATTCTTTGACTCTGGGAGGATTATTTGAGAGGCAGGACAAAAGACTGAAGTCGTCTGCGCTTCAACGTACTTTCTGGCTATGTCCAAAGAACTTTAGGCTATCTGTAGTGAGTTTGCCTCGCTGCTCAGGAATTTCTGGCGCTGAGAGTTTTCTCTTTGCTCTCGGTTGGCTTCCAGAGCGTTCATCAGATTTTCTTCCTAAATGGTGGGGGAGGTCGATTCATCATAGTCATCTGATGAGGGATCACTGTCGGTGGTATCTTCGTCTTCAGAAGAGAAGAAAGTTGTGGAATCAATCTTTAGTTTGACTGGGGAGAAGTAGGTTGAGAGTTTAGTGGAGGGGAGAGTTCTGATTGGCTGAATTATAAAGGGATCTTAGTAATCGTCAATCAAACCAGTGCTACGTGTCTCAAAATCATTCGCCGACAGGTAAACTTTAAATTTAAATGTCTTTCTTAAACTATTGCTTATTTGAATTTTACTTGCTGCCTAAGAGTATTTGGTGGGCCTCCCTGTCAATGTAGCTTCTCCTCAAGTCTTTAAGTTATCTTACAGGAACGAGTTGATTCTATCTGGGTCTCAAGGATTCGATTAAGTTAGAGTCATTCGACAAAATTAAGGTCTTTTTATTGAGATTTTACAGCATAAATTATTTGGTATTTAAAATTTTTATAAATGATTATTTTAATCACTAATTTATTTGCCTTACTTAAATGAATTTTCTAAAAAGCAATTTATATAAGAGTATTAAATAAATTTTTAATAAGATTATATATTTTTCTAGTTTATTTTTAAATATGCATTAATCTGTCCTTAATTATAATTGGCTTTAATTAAATTATAACTAATTATTTTCTTTATAGTTCTATGTGATAGTTTAAATATTTATTCTTATATTTTGCAATACATAGTCATTAATATTTGAATTCTATTTATAAATAAATTATCTGATAACTTTAAGCATCATTCTTAAATGGAAAAGAGCGTTCCTTTCTTACCTACTTCAATTTAATCTAAAAAGAGCAGCTATGAAGATATCTATAATAAACTGCGCAGCATGAAATTTAATAGGAGAAGAGATACTGAATATGTCAAGAGGCCACTTATCCACATCCGAAGATTTGGAAGAGACAAGTACATCCTGCTCTGCTCAAAACATTATACGGTTTGCAGAGACAATGAAGAAGAAATCGCAAAAGCTGCCACTGTATTTTCATCCTGCTTTGAAGCTGAGTCTTTAAGGATGAGCTCTCCAGAACGTTTTAAATTATAAAGTTACAAGTAAAGTAATGGAGAAATTCCATTTGCTAACACTTAGAAAAATCCAAAGGGGATATTAAGAAATATACATGAAAGAGAGAATGAAGATTTATCTTCTTTCATCTCAATATCGTCTACATTCATCGAGCAAAATTATCACGATGCTTTACGACAAAGAAACAAGACTAGGAAAGAACTAGAAAATATTCGCAAAGTTTATGACCGCAAGTTAAAACATTAATCTTTTTTGAAAAGATAGAGATTGGAAATACCTGAGGTTGAAAAAGAACAACTTGAAAAACTATGATCTCAGCTCTATGAAAAGTTAGTTTCTAAAGAGGAGCATGAAGAATGGGAAATTAGGAATGAAGACGAGATTCTGCACACCATAGCGAAAAATATGCTTAACCCTCCAAATCAAGAGTAAACCAGTGAAGCTAACTCTCAGAAATTGAGTGAAGATGAAAGGTAACAACTAGAATCTCTCATAGAAATTGATAAATAATAGTCAGAAAAGGTTATAAACTCAATCAGAAAGATGAAAGAGCTTAAAATTTAAATGTATCAAGTCATAAAAGGTAAATTGACAGCTTAATAAAAACTAGTGGAGCTTATGAAAAAGCTCAATGAGAAAAAGAAGGTTCCCATTGTGAACCTTAAATTCCCAAAGGTTGTGAGAAACCGCATTGAAAAGCTTTCAAGACTTGTTTCATGATTATATTTATCTTCTGCTGAAGCTCAGGCTAAGTAGGAATCAGACAAAGCTAAGTTGGGCTCAGATCCTCACAGTAATCTAACCTTAAGTGCTTAGAAGAATTCTAGAAGGATGCAAATGGAGGAGGATAAGTAGTAGACGACCCCACAACCATAGAAGGAGCACATAAAAAACACGAGCTTAAATACGATGGCAATGCAAGCTCCTGTTCCAAAGTCATAGAAAAAGGCAGAAACATTTACTGATTTTTATAAAACTGATTTAACTAGCGGTATAAGCAGCAGCTAGAGTGTTCAATAGCAAACTGAAAATGCAATTGAATTCCAACATAGAGCAGAATTCCCTCTATCGTTAAAGAGTGTTAAGTAATCGAATTAGATGGTTATCGCAAGCACTGAAGAGAACAAAAGCAGCCTATAGAAAGAAATTTCAGGAAACAAACACAAGGAGTCGAGTTTCTTCACTCCAAATAGAAGAAACAAGGACCTATATAGCTAAAAGGAAACTCCTTCTACTATCGAATCGTCTGTTAAAAAATTCAGGAAGCAGAATTAGAATGGAAAAATAAACCAGAATCATTTTATATATTAGGGTGCGATGGCAAATGTCTAAACTACCCAACTTCAATTCCCTGATATTTAACAAAGCCCTTTTGCAAATGAGTAATCAAGCTAAAACTTGATGAGATAGGCTCTGCCTTCTACTACATACCTCCAGGCAAGGCCAAGTAAATTCCTCCCCTAAGTGTTTAAAGATTGCAGATTAAAACTCCTGGCTAGTTTCTCAGACGATAATATAGGTAGGAATTTAATGAAAATTAGGAGATTGTTAAATTAAATCAAAAATTAATGATCAATTTACATTAGTTAAAAATCAGAAATTAAATATATAAATACGACTGATCCAACTTATTCCTA
>JAJKFJ010015188.1:0-10705 GCA_027382625.1 Tetmemena sp. SeJ-2015 | reverse complement strand
AGACTTTAGATTGCCTGTTTAGGGTTAAAATTTAGCATGATTATAAGTATTAATAAAGAAATTAATTATACACAACTTATTTTCACTTTCTTATCATATTATGGGGTTTTGGGGTTTTGAATGCTATAGAATTAATTTCATCCTGCTTCTCTTTCTAAGGAATCAATCCAAAGTTTAAGAGTTTCTACGCTCTTTCATTCAAACTTCCACTTTATACTTTCTCATCCAGTCTTCGTAGGAGCCATCATACACTTAGCAGTTCTCATTCCCTAAATATGCCAAAGCTGCTTCCAGGATACATGCTGTGATTAAAAGAATTCAAAGCAATCAAGATACCTCTCTGACATGTCAGTACGATTCTTTACTTTACAGGATCTGAAACTCCTGCTGCCTTGAACACTTACACTAGCTCTTCTTTACTCTTAAATGTTCTGTCTGCGTTTAATACTTCTGTGAAAGGTAGTGTCACACTTGTGGGGACATGTCCATCAACGTAGTTCTTTGTAAATCTGGAGTCTAAGAATGGAATCCACTTGCTCTTTGAGTTTTTCTCATTCTCTGCTTTGAGGTCAAGGATTTCCTCGAACAGCATAAATCGTTGTTTATCCATTTTGTACGAATAGTCATCTGCTTTGGGTGCGTCAGTCCGACTGATGTGTCTGAACGCAGACTCAGAATCTCCTTTTTCAATTGGAAGGCCAAGGCTTTCCCACTTTTTGAAGGCTCCATCAAGTATGCGGACACTGCTGACTCCATAAGACTTAAGCATCCAGTATGCTCTTGGCGCTGAGAGCATGTTGGACTTATCATAAACCACTATATCATCGCTCCTCCTGACATCCATGCGCTTCATCTCTGCCTCGAATTGCTCATCAGTTGGCAGCATGTAGGGTGCTTCTTATGAGGGATCAGCAACTCGCTCAAAGTCAAACAAGATGGAGCCTGGGATGCGGGCACTTGCATGATCTTGGATTGGAGTGATATCTGGTCTTTTGAGGGTGCCATTTAGAATAGTAAGATGGCGAGGTCTGTTTTTCTCCTGCATCAACTGATGCAGCTCTTGAGCGGAGATGATTGGAGTCTGACTTGAAAAATAGCGAGCCGCCTCTCCTAGTAAGCTGCTGGCTGTTGGGGTATTGCTAAAGCTTTTAGGCTTGATTAGATATTTCAGCTACATTTTTATTATTTCAGTGTTATGAAAGTAATGAGAATTTATATTTCTAGATTTGGAATGCGGATATGTTTGAGATTAAATCATCAAGCAACTCATATGGAATTGTTTATAATTTAAAGACACAAATTATTAAATATAAACTTATCTATTACTATAAGCAGAGTAGGATGATTAATAAGTAAAAAGTTTATTTAAATTTAATTCCATATCATAAGAAATAGATAATAATTAATTAGGCAGGATCACTCAAATGTAGCTTTTATGAATCATTAAATATAAAATTTCTTACCATAAAAAAAAGATTATAAAACTCCAACTCGAATTTTACTAAAAATTTTCAGTTTTGAAGATTTTAAATTAATTTAGCATGTTAAAACGTTTTGTGTTATAAATATGCTCTACCACCCCAACTCACCCTACTACAGACAATTCCTTACTGTCTCCAACAAAAACAAGAAGAGAGACCTCCAGGTCGGCGCTCAACAAACCAAGGCCACTTCTAACATGCCCAACATCAACCCCGGCTCCGTCGGACTTTGAGACCCAACTTCTTAATAAAGTTAAGATGGGACGAGATGAAGAACAATGCGCACTTATAAAGATGATCGATTGAGAATCTAAACGAGAATCCCTTAACTTAATTCACATAAATTTAAAACTAACTATCTTCACTTCTCTATATCAGAAACTTCCTCATCTTCCTCCTCCTTCTTTCACTCATTATGAAAATTGCTTATAATATTAGTTGTATAATTTCAGTTCTAAGTTTCGCTTCTTTGCTTATTAAGCTAGTTCTTGATGTAAAATTCAACATCCAGCAGCCCAACCTCTCCATCCAGATTCAGAAAGTCCTTCATCATGTTTATAATGTGGTCCTTATATTGGTTTTCCTTGCGCATTTTCTCCAAAACTTAAGAGGTAGGAAGATCAGTGGAACCTTGAGTAGAAGGCTTCAAAGAGTTGTATTAAGTGCTGCTGTAAGGATTTTAATAAACTGATTAAGCAGTTGGGTGAGAGTCAGGGCCTTGGTTCTGACGGAGAGTGAAGTTTTGATCTTCATCAAATTGGGAAGTGGGCTTGATAGGCTTTGTAGAGGATAGCTGTGCCTGATTCATTAGCAAGTACTGATCTGGGTAGTTGGAGTCTGGAGTGTATATCTTCTTAATTGACGAGGGGGAGATATGCTTCCTTCCATCCTTGCCGTTTAGTTTGGCTTGATTTTCTTGCTTGGAATAGTCCTAGATTTATCATTAAGAATATTCTTTACACTTACAAAGGTCTGATACATATCTGGATTTTGATTCTACCTAATAGACTTCCTGTACATACTCAGCTCATCTATGATGCTTCGAATCCATCTCCACTGCTCTTTGAAGTCTGGCTGCAAACTCCTAGCTCCTCCCTTGATCTAAATCATGAGCTTCTGCACCTTCTCTCCAAATTAAGCAGCCTTCTTGTCCTTCTTTTTGAGTTCTTTGATGAAAGGCACTATCTATTCTTCTCTCTATTTCTAGCAAGTCAGCATTATCTCGTTGAGCAGCGCTTATTAAGCATGGTTAGCCTTTCTCTGTTAACTGATGAAGTCAAGGTCTTAGTTAATTGTGATTTGCTAGGAATCAATCTAGCTCTCTAGTTCTTGCATTTTTACTTTCATCTTCTCTATCTTTTTAGACTTCTTCCTTAGCTTGAGCTCCATCACTTTTGCATCATCAGTTATCTGCTCACTTAATTAACGCTCTCTGATACTATCCTCAATCACCTGATTCATGTTGTGCTTTATAACTTCTATTTCCTGGGCTAGAATTGATATCTGCCTGTCTTTGTCCTATTCTAGAGCATCAAACCTCAGCTGCTCTCCTTTCAATGTTTGCACCAAGTTTTCGTTCTCAATGCTTAAGTTAATTTAAATAGAGAAATAGAAAGGAGGAGTCTATATTTTTCTAAAAAAGTTATCGATGATCTTGTTGAGTTTCCGAGACTTTGAATCTTGCTGTTGTTTATCAGATTAGAACTTATCTTGCAAATCCTTGATTTAAAGTATGAGCTTTTGCTTCTCTTAATCGAATAAAGCAATATTAAATATAACTTAATCAGACTCCTTTTGAAGTTCAAAGAATTCCTGAATGTGATGCTCATAGAATTCTTTTTACTCGTAGTTTTTCTGAAGTAGGTTCTTTACAGAGTCCTATGCAGATATGAGTTCACTACTTTGCTGCTCACTTATCTTTTAGCATTTAAAATATTAAATAACTAAAAGTGCTATAGCATTTATTCTTGTAGTGTTGCACCTTTTACTATAACTTCTCATTCTTGAATTTCTCTTGCTAAAGATGGAACTGCAAATCAGAGGGCAACTAAGAAGAACCAAGTAGCCTGCTACTGCCTGTTTGATCACTATTCAACAAGTTTCTCTTCTTTTGAGAGATGCTTCTGCTTCTCAAATCAATCTCAGACTCCTTGTGTTAGCTTTGATAGGCTCGTGAGTGAATTGTCCCTGACTTGTATCTCTGCTGGTCATGCATACTTCCATTATTAATTGGTTTGAAACTCAATTATTCTGCTGAAAGCCCTTTGTGCGCTCCATGCCTCAGATTATCTTCTCTCTGTCGGGATGGCTAGTAGAGTCTTTCAGCAGAGTCTCTACTTCCCTTATATAAGTTTTACTAGGATCTTTGATAATCCACCTCTGCATATTTCCTCCCCTAAGAGTCAAACTACTATTTCCTGAGTTCCTTCTCTTGCATCGTATCTTGATATGAGGAATACTGCTGATAATTATTAGCAGCGTAGGCATTTCTTGAGACCCCAAAGTCACCTGTATCTCTTCGACTCTGTTTCAAAGTGTTGAGAGCATCTGAGTTGTTAACTGAGTACTGATTCAAAAAGATCTGCTCATAGTTTTGATCTGAAGATAGAGTTTGCTGAGGGAGTTTCTTCTCTCTTCTCTTTCTCTGGCTCTTTGAAGATTTGCGAGATCGTATCTGCTTTATAGGCTAAGTGTCTGGACTGGATAGGAACTCCTCACTTGATGGACTCCTGCGTTCATTTATCAACATTTACTAGGCTCCTTCCCGATCTAATCCTTGATTGGCTCTGATCATCTCTTGTTCGCTTTCAGTCTATAATGATTATACTGAATTGGTGCTTACAGGGATGAATTCAGGTTGTCTTTGCTTGATTTGCTCAATCTGCTCTTTGATTTAGTTCATCTTTTCTATCATCTAAGTCTCTCTGGGAGATCTCAATAGCTGCTCCTCGGCAACAGCATTTTGCAAATCGTAGAGTTCTTCATTATTGGCTTGCTAAGATAAATCAATAAGACAGTTTAATTAATAAATTGAAATGCTCTTATAGGGGAGGTTTCTATCTATTGCTTGAATAAGGATTGTAATTGTTTGCATCTTCATATCTAATTTCCTATTCTCTGCTGTGAGATGAGAGACTCCTCTCTCTACTTGAGATGTTCTGACTGGCTTGAATATTGTTATTAGCCTGTGTTCTCTGATTCACAATATCATTTTAACTATTCAGCAAGTTATAATATAGTATTTATATGCTTACCTCTTGACTCGGCTGTGGTCTTTCTCTGGGAGCATATTATTCTATGCACTAAATGTGTGCTGGTTCAGATTACTAGGATTATGCGAATATGAGGGTAGTGGCTAGCTGTGGAGTTAGGCAGGTGGCTGTTGCTGTTATTATTGCATTTTACAATTTATATTTCAAATTCCTCACACTCAAAATAAATAAATAATTATGCTTTCTCCTCTCTATGGCTTGCAATATGTTGGGAGCGTTGTAGAGAGCAAGTATAATAATTTTTTTATCTCCTTCAAAAAAGAATAAAATATAAAAATGATGAAGTCTTCTAAAATGCCAGCCAACACTGGCTTCTCAGGCGGACTGGACCCCAAAGTGTCAATGGGGGCCTCTCAGGGCATAACTTACAGCAGCATCGCAAACATCCCCAAAGCCAAAAAGACCAAACTCATTCAAGAAGCAAGGCCCATGGTAAGAATTCACAAAGCAATTATAATTACAATCTTAACACTCATCATTGAACTTCATTTCAACCTTACAACTGTTACATAAAATATAACACATATATATTGGATGAGTTACAGTTAGGTGGAGCCAAGAAGTGCAAGGAAATCTGGTAGGCCATCCGCAAAGCAGACTTCCGTAAAGAGGGCATCCTCAACGAGACTAACATCAACCTAGTTTTCGAGAAGAACAAAGAAGCTGTAAGTAATCCAACTAAAACAAATCAACATCACAGAAAGATCCATTAAAACTTATACTGACCCAACATCCTTATAATCGAATAATCTTTAATTCTATTGTGTAGATCTACGATCTACTGAGAGTGCAGTCAGCTATTGACTTCATAGACCTGTTCGACCAGGACAAGGACGGCTTCCTCAACGAGGACGAGCAGGTCCTCATCTTCTCCCTCATCAAGGAGAAGATGCAGCTCCTCGCCCAGGAACTCTGCAACATCCACGAGTACCAGCTCTACAAGGATCTCAATAAATAAAAACAATATTATTCTTTCTCTATTATTAATTATGATCTGATGAAGGAGGTGAGGCAGCTGGAACTGGACATCGTTGATTACCAGAATGAGTTGAGGCAGAACATCCAGGACTCTTAGTTGACTGAGTACATCCAGATTGGTGACGAGAAGCTGCGGGAGTTCTATGAGTTGTGGGAGAAGCAGTTTGCTGAGTTCGAGCATGAAAACCTGGGCAAGATAGAGGAGCTGAAGATGGAACACGAACAGCAGATGGAGATCCTCAACCAGAAGCTTGACAGGGCTGTGGAGGCTGTCAAGATTAAGCCAAGTGCTAAACTAAATAAAAATAGGATATAGTTGAATAGTTTCTAACTGAAGGACATGCAGAACAACGAGAAGTTGGTGGCTATTAACGAGAGGATTGAGGAGGCCATGAATTACCGCAAGGAGCTGAAGGACTTGGAAGTACAGGAGGCTCTGCGAGTAGACAAACTCAGAAACGAAAATGCAGAGAAGCAAAGAAAGACTTTGTTAAACTTGTTCTATGATTAAATCGTTTTATTTTGATAGAAATAAAGTGATGTGTTTTTTATTTCAATGCCAAACCTTTTTGGAATTCGACTACTTCCTCTTTATCATAATGAAGGTCTCGATATTGCTTCTTTAAGACTTATTTGGTGATAGAACAGACAAACTTGTCTTAGAGAGTGCTGTCAACCTATTCAGTCCTTCCCTCTCTATTGAGTTATTTTACCCAACTTCTATGTTTTCAGTTCTCCTGCCTCTATAGTTAGATTTAGGGGATCTTGAAGACTACTGTCTTTCATTAGAGCTCTCGTTAGATCTTAGCATTTAACTCTCTATCTGAATTTTTGATTACATGTAGTTATTCTTTCTCTGGTAAGATTATTGTGAATCTCTCTCCTTGGATATCTGGCTCACAGATTACTTCTGATTCTTAAGTGCGATTGAAAAGTTAGACTACTCCTGGCTTCCTTCTTTCCTAAATTGAGGGGATTTTAACTTCAAGTTGGCTTTGGCAGATGGTGAAAGACCACCTCCCAGGCTCGCCAAAGATCTTTTGTTATTATAATTTGGACGATCACCTCCTTTTTTATCAGTGGGAGGATTGACTTAATTATCACTTTCGTTATCCTAATCCAAGTTTGAACTGTCGGTAAATGAAGACTCCTCCATAAAGGAACTTTTCTTCCTCAGTTTCATTAAGTTAGCATCTGATTCCTCTTGAATCTATTAACTTTCTCTTGGATTTAAATCATTCTCAAGTCCTTCCTGACTCTCTGTTGGGTTTTATTGACCCTGATAGAATGGATTGACTTGAGTTGCTTCTATCTCAGACTGCGTTCTTTATCTTTGCTTGCCAGGGTGATAGGTGTTCGTTCTCCTTAAACTATCTTTAGATATTACTAGCTCACTCACTCCATCAGTTTTCTTATCTTGCTACTTTGATTCACCTTCGAAGTCATTATCTATGATTTGAGAAGGCAGGAAAGAAAACTTTGCAATCTCCTCCTCCTCATTTTTAAGTTAGTTGGTATGGATTCTTCTATTTCCAAGTCCAAACTCCTATAAATTAATCTAGGAGCCACTTTATATAAAAGAGAGTAATTAAAATTCAAAGCCACTATTGATTTCCCTCTTGTTGATCTTGAAGGATACCTTGTTGGTGCTTTGCTTTCTGCGAGATACAATGCTTTAATTGGGACTGGTTACTGAGCTTGCAGCTATGAAATTCAAGTCCTTATTCGGGTTAAGAGGAGTCTTGGAATTGTGAGCGAGTGAAGCCTTGATTCCTTTGTACTTAGAGCCTCCTAAATGATGGATGTTCTAGTTTACAATAGGCGTAGGGTTTTAGCTCTCCTTCTCTCCACTTCTGCTTTTATTCTGACTGCTGATTGCTCCAGGTGTGTAAAGTCCATCCCTCTGAGTTCGCCTGCTCTTGCTTCTCTGACTTTTCTTGGTCATTATCTTGCTCTACATCAGCAGTCTCTACATCTCATTATAAAGTAATAAAAATATTTAAAAAGCTTTCTCCTCCTTTTTCCGTTTATTGGAGATGAAAATCATCCACTAAGCTCTAATGACTCTCTGGCATTTCTCTAGTACTTGCAGTCTCATCTGGTCGAAGAACATCATGTGACAATTGAATCTGTGCTTCCTAAGTACATACTTCACTTATTTGGAATAGAGATACCCCTTCATGTACTTTTGAATTCTAGTGGCTGAATTCTATCTCAGGTTTCTCCATAGTTTGGGGAGGAGAGAGAATCTTCGATAGGATCGATAAAATTTCTAAATCCTTGAGGCCATCTTCTCTCTATGAGCAAGAATAAATATACTGAATAGTATGCATAAGAAATTAATTTAAGAAAGCGCTAGTAGGATAGCTTACAAATAAACATTCTCACCCACTTTTATAATATCACCACAGCTTACAGTCTCTGTCTTTTCAAAAGCCTTTGGTTAAGTATTTCTTAGATTTACACCTCAGTAAGTCTCTCCACATGCTGATCACTTACTCTTATTCCAAAAAACTCGAAGAACTCCTCATTCAACTATCTCTTCATAAAAATTGCTCCCTATGCTTCAAATTTAATTCAATTCAAAGAAATTTTTGTTTTTGAGGTTGAGATTGATTCCTTTCTTAATAAGTTAGTTAGCGATCTCTGAGCAGATCTCTGGTTTGATGTAGAAGTGTGAGAAGAGATAGTGGAGAGCATTATTTCCATCCTCACTGATGCTGTTGACATCGATGTGCCTGTGGAAACTCATCTGCACTCCTTTAAGCATTTATAATGCTAGCTTGAACTCATGGCTCTTGATGGTTAGGTGTAAAGGATGCCCATACTTCTTGCTTGGCCTGTTTATATTAGTCTAGGGTAAGCTTAAAAGTGACTTCACAAACTACTTTCGCTTGTTTCTAATAGCAAGCAGGAAGGGAGTAGACTCGTCAGTGTCTAACTTATTTATGTCAAACTGAGCCCCATGAAAGTTACAGTAAATATCCTCAAACAGATATAGATGGCCGTTCAAAGCCATCTAATGGAAAATATTCCTCGACTTATTAGTGAAAGCTATTGTTTAAACTTCTTAGACAGTTTTTGCCTTATGGAAATACATCAAAAAATGGATGAAGTTCACTTGCTCAAGAGGTAGTTTACTCATATAGATAGTAGTCTACATGGAAAGAAGGAACATTTAAAACTCTTAGATGATCTACTTGCTACCTTGCCCTTTTTAATGCTTGCTAGTTTATTTTGTAGAGTCAAAATATATAAGCCAGTCTAAACTAAACTCAGCTAAGTGCTTAAGCTCACATAAGGAGAAGGGTAATTCCACTATTGGGTTATCGTTAATGCTCAAGATAGTCAAGTGCTCCAGATTACTTATAGCTGGATCTATGTACTACACCTTATTATCAGACAGTACTATGACTGACAACCCAGTTAGAGATTCAAAGAATTTATCTGGCAGTCTTTGAATCTTATTAAACGATGCTGTGAATAGTTCCAGTCTAGAAAGCTAAAGCATGGAATCTGGTAGTTTTGTCAAGTAGTTATAATCTAATCTCAGCTTTCTAAGTTGCCTCAAATCTCCTAGAGTCTCTGGCAACTCTTTTATCTTGTTATTTCTTAAATCGACGATACGAAGTTGAGTATTCATCAAGAACATAGTTGAGTTTAGCTCACTTATGTTAGTGAGTCTTAGATTCAGCTCTTACATCCCTTTCTCAATATTTATGATGGCTGGATGATTACCGCCACCGACGGTACCCCCAAACATACTATTGGAGTTGGTTTAATTGATACTCGTACCTCTGTGCTTGTAATCACTGAATGTAGAAATCCCATTATTGGAGTTCTCCACTCTGTTTATGCTATGAAATAACTTTCAGCTTAATGAGATAAAATGCTGGAAGACCTCAGCTGAGAAGGATTCTTAAACGATGTGCTTTGATTCACTGATTTTTATGGTTAGCTATCTACTGAGCTTAGTGCTGCAAGTCTGACTGTTTGAGCTCCACTCTGTTGGAGTATGTCACTTTTAAAGTAGTTGGAGTCCACTTCATTATTCATTTTAAGGTTTAGTTCTCTTTTCAAGAATTGTTTCTGCTCAGGTTGCTTTTAATGCTGATCGTTTTCCTTGATTGTAGATTTAAGCAAGTTGTATTCATCTATTCTGTTTTCACTAGTGAAACCAATCTTTTTGCATTATAAACATATAAATAAATGCTCTGATCAAACTGACTATCCATTCCTAGTTTCTCCATGATCCTCTTTTAAGGTAGAGGAGGGGAGTCCATGAAATCATTCCTTGAATGATTTTGATTTACGAAAGTATGATCTGCTATGTGGTTTATGCTGTCCCTCAGAAACATCTTAGCTAAAGTGTTCTTATAAGGCAGTTTCAGATCTCCTTGGGTGTGAACTTCGCTAGGTTAAACTATCTGTGCATAGCCCTCCTTCGGAGTGTCGTTTTCTCTTAAGTCCTCTCTTTTAGTATCTATTCCGTCATTCATTTACCTCAGAAATTTAGAAATGATAAAACGTTTCCTCCCATTTTAATAAAGAAGACTTTGAGTAGAAGCATAGCAGATCTAATAATCCTTGTGAAGAGTTTGCCTATTCCCATTCATACTGTTCTCCGATATCATATTATTATCTTATATGTTCATTTCATCTGCCTCAAGCTGGAACCCATGACTAAGTTGATCACTTTAAACTGACTCTGCAAATCTTCTCAAGTTCTCAATATGTTACTACCTGGACAGTTCAGCTGCTCCATTCATTTAATTGATCATCTGCTTATCTAAGTCAACTTGCTAATATCTCAAAATATTTTCTATATCTTGAATTTTGAGATGATTTTACTACTACTACTACTACTACTACTACTACTACTACTACTACTACTACTACTACTACTACTACTACTACTACTACTACTACTACTACTACTACTACTACTACTACTACTACTACTACTACTACTAC
>JAJKFJ010015187.1:0-10707 GCA_027382625.1 Tetmemena sp. SeJ-2015 | reverse complement strand
AGTAGAGCAAGCAGATTCTGTCGATCTGAGTCCAATTATTCTGGCACGGGTCTATATTTATCCTGCATATAGGAGAAGACTTTAAGTGTCTGAGCTTTGATTTATTTTTGCAATTTTGACTTCACCCTTGATTCTTACAATAGTATTTCTTTCATTAAAATCATCATCGAGTCTAAAGTAAGCTTTCCTTCTTATTCTCATAGAAACTTAATTTTAAGAAAAATTCTTGCTAAACGAATAATTTCATTATAGTCAATATAGAATTAGGCTCTAGAAAGACTTTAAATTAAAAAATAAAGATTTATTATTATGCATAGCCCCAATTTTTCACTACATATGTTATAGTAAGCACCCTTCATTGACTTATTCAAATAATTAGAGTAAGAATATAACTATAATCAGTAAAACTTGAGCATTAAATAAGAATATTTTTTATAAAAAACTCTGAAATATCATTATAAAAATATTGAAGATTAGACTTTTGATCTGCAGTGAAATTGTCAAAATCTTGACAAGTAACTTATTTCTTTCTAAATTAAGCATTTTTATTAATTAAGTTTTCGATTTTTCTATTCTACTTTTAAAATTAAAAATAAATGAATTTTGAATTACAATATGAAAGTTAGTAAGTAAAGTAAAGTAAAATTTGAGGAATGTAATTAATAATCAGTCTAGTTAAGAAACCAAAATTATTATCCTATGTAAGATGAAAGTTAGAAAATAGATATCATTTTAATTTTATAAAATATCTCTACTTTAATTAAGAGTTAAAATTATTTTTTGATTCTTTTCAATATAGTCTCGAAGCAAAGGATTTAATTTCGAGCTCGCTTCTCTCAAGGGAATTCTCTCCTCTTATTATAAATCAATTTAAAACTAAATAAATTTTGAAATAAAGAGGTTAGAAAAGTTGTTCTTAACTTTAAAATAATTACCAAACTAAATGATACAGTGTACTTAATATCAAATTTTTATTTTTAATTTAATTTTTGTGGGAGCAAATTCCTCAATGATACTTTCCTCTACTTCTTTTTCCTAATATTACCAGCATGAAATTTTAATCTTTAACGTCTTTTAATTAATTTGAATTAGAAATGGAATTTGATATATTCCTCATTTAACTGCCTTCTCATTACTTTTCTGAATATCACTTATAACTAGATCTTTATAGTACATGAACTTGAATCTTGGCCCAGCTACCTCTCTTCTTTTCAAACTCCCGGAAACCAACTTCTAAGTCTCCACTCCCGAAAAAAGTGGCAGTTGTGCTTTTTAATTCCGGGACTACAATATTAGAACGAATAGATATCACTATTGAAAAATTCTATTCTAAATTACAAGATTATATCATTCGCAATTTAATTTAATTAATCTTATCAACATTGAGCGAGGTCTCCAACGAAATCAGATATCATTAACTGAAAACGCACAATAAAAATAATGACAGAAATCTGCAGTCTCCTCGAATTGCCAGAATTCTAGTCAACTATAACATGAGGGGGGGTGGCATAAAAAACTCGATATATTTATCGAAAAAAGGAGAGTGGCAGTCATCAATTTTACATCCTTACATAGGATAGTAACTGATTTCTATAAACAGTACGAAAGTGCTGATTTAATGAAATTGATTATTAATTATATTCCTAAAATTTTACTTTACTTTACTTTACTTTACTTTACAATTTTACATCCAAATTTCAAGCCTTAGGCAATTAGTTCGATAAAGGGTGAAGTGAATAAATTTAATAAAGGGGACTTTTTATTCATCTATTTTTTACCAATCTACAATAATTGATTCGTATTTTAGTCATAATTTAAGTAGAATAATATTCTGCTTCCTTAATACTTTTCTGTGAGACTTCATCTTTAGCTAGAGTTTAAATTCTTTCTAGATTTAGAAAATATTTTAAAATTTAAAAGACGTAATTTACAAATATAACATCTTTCTTCTTAGATTTCATCAGTCTTCCCACTTTTATTTTAAAACTTCGTAAATAAAGAATACTTAAAGTAACATTTATGAAATAAATACTTTTTTTTAATTTTCTGGGTTTAAATTATAAATATATAATATATTAGTATTTAATTTACTTTAAATTATGATAAGAGCAAGTTTAATTATTACGCTAACTATATTGATACTCTCATAGACATCTAAATTATTATTTTATTTAAATTCGAGATCTTCAAACCCTCAAAGGAGATCTAATATAATAATACTTAAAACTATATTTTAAGATAATATAGCTGAGAATTTAATAAAAAAGATAATTAAATTAGATATTAAATTAATATGGGATAAATATGCGGCAGTTGAATTGTGTCAGGTTTAAATAATTATTACACTATTCGATAGAGCATAAAATTCTAAGAAATTTTTATCCTTACTACTTGTGTGGGAGCGCTCAATCAAGAATTATAAGCGACACAAGTTTTAATGAAAACGAAGATGAGGAAGATGAAGAGTGCGTGGGTCATATCTCACTACTGAGAGGTGCTGCTGAGATGATTAAAGAAGAAATTCATATTAATTTTTGATTGTCTATCGAACAAGCTGCAGATCAGGGGGTGAAAATGTGGTTTCTACTGCCGCGAAGTTGCAACTCTCCATTTATTATTTTAACCAATCACCGATTTTAATTAAAATTCCAACTATAACAATAATAATTAGTGGAATTAGGCTGCCCACCAGGGTATATATATATAATAGGCTTTTATCTCACCTACTAAAACACGCTCATAACTAGCTTGACCAGTTCCTGATGCTACTTGTTAAATATGAAGTATTTTAAGATTAAATACATCAGCATTTATTGGAAAATTATTTTAAACAAAATTATTTTGAAAGGAGATTCAGTCATCATGATGAAAATGTGAAATTATTACTTAAATGAACGATATTTAGAAAAATAAGTTTGGAAAATTATTAAAATCTATGATTAGTAAAAAAAATAAATTGGTACCTATTGGCATGTAAATTTGCAGATTCACCTCAGAAATTAATATGAGTCTTTTCATTGATCAACTCCACAGCAAATTTCACCAAAGAGAGATATGCTGAGGTCAAAATCTTTTTTATACACAAATATGGGCTTTAAGTAGATTTATGTCGCTTATAACTCTGAACCGAGCAATCACGCTCTAAATTTACAAGGATATAAAGCTCTTAGAAGTCTCCCTTCAGATGAATCACCAGTTCTTTCCATCCACTAGTACCACTTGCCAGGAACTCACTACTGATAGATATAGGAAGTTTATCCTATTACTCACCTTACAAATTTATAGCCAGGAAACTCTGCAGTTAGAGCCTTCCAAATTAAGGACCTGGTCTGCCGGTCATTTGGAAGTCTAAACGCCATATAGGAATCTCAGCGACTTTTTCATAGATATAATGTGCTCTTCCTGTGCTTATTTTCTGTGTTTCATCTTTGATGGTATTCAGCATTTTATCCATAATATCGCAAAAATCACTGTGGTGGTGTCCTGAGTCTCGAATTCTATTTACCACTCTAATTTAATTCTCTTTTTGTTCTGAAAGTCCTAGATAGCTCTTTTATTATTTCAAACTTCATGTGGAAATCGAAATCTGTAATATAAAATAACGGAGCATGCATAAATTTTTAAAATGATTGAGGATATTCTTATACTTAAAATCACAAGACATGTTAATAGTGATAAAATATTATAATTATTAAATGTTCTCACTCAAGAGAGATATACAAATCAAGGTGCATAGTATGTGAAGACCAAACGTTTTTTTTCCCTCAGTAAATTTCATTTCTTTTATTATATTCTTAAACTGCATTTGCATTTTGTTGGAAAAATCTTTTAAAGAGGAAAATAACAATTTTAATACTAGCTTATAGTCAATCAATAAAAAATTTTGTCTAATCTTTAATATCAAAGATAAAGGTTCTGTAATATTTTTCAGTAAATATACTTTCTCTTTTAAAGCATAGCCTCATTAATGTCTCTAAAAAATGTCTCATAATGTTTTATTTTATCAGGTAACATAGAAATGATGAGACTCCTTCTTTGAAGTTAATAAAGTATTTATTAGTTTAAATGTGGCTCGATTTCATACTTAAAATATGTTTTTTAAAGAAGAAAAATAAATTATAATAAAATTTTTCATTTTATAAATAAAGCATATATGCAACACAAATTTTAAAATACAAAATTTGATCCTCCAATATATTTCAAGTGCTAAATTAATTTTTTTTCTTAGATTTTTAGTCTATTTTACCAGGAATTAATTTTTGCTATTAAATATTGACAATAAAAAGAGGTGATTAATTATTTTTTTCACCTTTAAATATCTAATATAGATAAAACAGAGCAATAATTAGATTCCTCACAAAAAATTTTAGGATACTATTCAAAATGTGATATTTCGATTTGGTGAAATTATCCAAAACAAAGATTCTCTACTCCTTGAAACATATCTTATTGATAGGCGACCTCAAATTAACTAAATGTAGTATAAATATCTTTTAATTTAATGTTGTAATTTGATATAAAGTCATTGCTCTTTAAGATTTAATATCTTCCTTAACTCTAAAGTTATTTATCATTTTTTAAGATTATAAATTTTATCTACATATACTCTAAGAATCTACATATTTTACTATTGATAAATTATAATAGTTAGACTATAAGTAAGTTATTTAGGATGTATAAATTAAGGCTAATTATATTAAAAATCTTTTATCCTTATCTATTCAACCAGCAAGTATCTTTTGCTTGGTCTCTTGAATAAAAACGAGAGTATGATAATTATACAAGTTTTATTAAACAACAATTTCTTTTTATATCAGTTGTAACAATTTCTTTTTATATCAGTTGTATAGACTAGAAGCACTTACCACCAATTAAACTTAAAGATTATTATTGAAAAGTTAAGTTATCTTTCGTATTTCCCAATATTTTTCTTTCTACTGGATTTTTTATGCTTAAACCTAAGTCTTTTGTAGAAAATTGATTTTTCTAGTCGTTGTTATTTAAGCCTTCCATGCCTGATAACTAAGAAAGCGAGCTGAAGAATTTTTCTTCAGCACCACAACTACTAGAGATTAGTCTCTAGTTTATTTCCCAAAAATTCGCATCTAATTAGTATTAATCCCTCGATCTTGACCGCAATTGATCATACTTTATCTCACTGCGTTTAATTTCTTCTCTATTGCAAAATAAATCTTCCGGTTATTCGTTTCAAAATAAAAAAAATTTAATTAAACAAAAATCAACTATCATTTAAAGACTAATTCAAAAGTTTCGAGCAAAAGATAATTAGAGCTTATAGCTTTAGTAGATTACAGAGAGAGAAAAAATTTCATTTTAAAACAAATAATAGGAAGATTTATTTAGCAATAGAGAAGAAATAGATAAAAATTATAAATTTAATAAGGGATATCTTACTACCGTTCAATAATTGACTCTGAACTAAAAATTTGAGGTCAAAAACATAATTTTTTAATTTAGGATAAAATATTACTCTCAACACTAGTTTTATATCAATCAAATCTTTATTGAATTTTACTGTTGAAAGAAAGGCCTAGCCCAGAAATCTTGATAAAATTAGAAGAATTATTGGGGGGACTGAATGCACGCCCCCCACTTTTTATGATAAAAAATTTATGAAAAAATTCCCATATATGCCAAAATAGACTAAAAATTACACAAAAAACGAAATCATAACTTAAAATTTTCCTTTCATGCCAAAATTTGTGATTTAAAATTTTTTAAAATTAGCTTAAAGTTATATCTGAGCTAGATTTTACATTTACACATGAATCTATAAAGATACTAGAATATATTTACATATTATTTATGATTCGAACTTCAGTTTTATAAATTTATTTTAGTTATTTTCAATAGCCTTTTCTTATCTAAACTCGAATATTTTTAGAATAAGAATCTTGAAAGTTTAATTAAAAAGCCGAGATAATTTTATCTACAATAGCATTAAATAACTGCTGTAAACTCTTTGTTAAACTATAGCAATTACTTTAGAGAAAACTTACAATTATGTGTATCATTTTTATGAATAATGATTATAGCTCATTGCTTAATAAGATATCGATTTATCCAGCTATCTGGGGATATAAAATAGAACAGAAATTATATTTCTTATAGCTAAAAATAGCGAAGAGACACTCAGTTAGCCTCGAAATAAAAAATAATATTAACATAAATTATTCATGAATATAAAATTAAAAAACCCCTTAAAAATCTTTTCATAAAAAATCTGAAATTATGAAAAATTACCCTCTTGGAAATATTAAAACCCAAAATAATTTATTTTTCGACATTTTAACTAATTTTTACTCTAAATAAGCAATTTTTTTTGAGATTTTGATTATATTTAGTGGAGTGCATTTGAGTCCCCCCGAAACATTTATCCTACTATGATTCATTTTTTTAACTATATTTTAATTTTATTTCAATATAGGATTAAATTAATTTGCCTGAAGATTTTAAATTTAGCGATATAAAAAATATGATACTCGAATTTTCATGCTGTAATTTTCATATAGGTATTAATAAAAATTAACACTCTTAAATTTTATACTCTTAAAAGGGTAGATTTTAACGCATATTGTTAGTTTTCAAATTTTTACCCTAGAATATTTATTTTATACACATAGCATTTATGGCGATCTTTATCAAAGAAAATAATGCAAATAAAAGGAATTAAATCATCCATTTATTAATTGAATCTAAAGACTTACATTTTTTATGATTCTATAGATTTTATATTAATTTTCAGCTATAAAGTTAAAATTTAAATGAAAATGGGAATTAAATTAAAAAATAAAGGAAGAATTGTAAATTATTGGCCGTTTAATTGTTAATAAGGTACCCCTATATGGGGTTTTTTAGATAGCTTATTTAATTTTGATAGGAGTCTACTCTACTTTCAACATGATTGCAGGTGTCAACTAAGAGAATTTGATGTCACAAACTCATAACTAACAAATTAACCAAGTTAAAAAACTTATGATCAAGTTAACTTTTTAAACAGGCCTCTTATGAATAAGTTGCAAGCTTTCTTATTAATTCTTAATCGAATGGTAATAATATGAGCTCACACTTTAACTGCCACTGATTTTAAATTTTTTAATTTATTTATTAATTTAATTCGCCTTTTTGTTAAATTTTAATCTGCAATAAGTTAAATAGAGAAAAGAACCAACTATAAGAGCTAATATCAACTAGAATTATTAGCATTACTAAACATTTTTGAAACTATTGCAATTTAAATGACAATTTAACTATAATTAATTGAATTAAAAATAAATATATAGATATTTTGCAGGTTATTCTAATTGCTAAATTTTTGTAGTTGTCATGTGATTTGTTAATTTTTAAATCACATCCATAAAATATAAAAAAAATAGATCATTTT
This sequence comes from Tetmemena sp. SeJ-2015, assembly GCA_027382625.1. Classification (NCBI taxonomy): domain Eukaryota; phylum Ciliophora; class Spirotrichea; order Sporadotrichida; family Oxytrichidae; genus Tetmemena; species Tetmemena sp. SeJ-2015. The sequence goes on along the minus strand of JAJKFJ010015187.1, from coordinate 3,302 downwards.
ATTTATCATTTATATGTCTCAACTGTTTTGTGATTTCTAATAAAAAAATTATTCAAATATTTCTAAATGCTAAATTTTTTTAAAGCTGATATAGGTTGAATATGAAAAGGTGAGCGAGGGTCAGAACAAAATTGATCTCTAGGGAGCGTAAATTAGTTCACAAATATATTCTGAGAATTTATATAAGTCTGTTTAATTTAAATGGAGGAACGTGCCAGCTTCTATTTAACTGTGTCGAAAACTTATCTATAGTAGTCAACAGCCATCTTGAGGAAGCAAAACTTTTGTTGATGTTGATGTTGTTATTGCTGTTGATGAAGTCGTTACAGTATACATTTAAATTAATTTAACTCTAAATTTAAAGCGTAATATATGAAGAAAAGCACAATATATTTCTAAGGAAAAAAAATTAACGATCATGTATTCATATTCACCCTATAAAGCTCACATTCAAAACAAGAAATCCTCATAAGCTGTGTGTAAAGAATTTCTTTATTATCTCAGAGAATTATAAATGTTAATTTAGAAAGAAAAATTTTCCAATTATTACTAAATTATTTTTAATACAAATATAAATTGATAATTTTCGATAAGAAATAAACCAAAAATCAGAACCTGATGAAGTCCACCTTTATTTTACAGAAAGGTAATTTCTATCGAGAGGGTTTGGCCAAGGTGCAGCCCTCCACCTCATCAACGATTTAGCTCTCACTGACATTTTTTTTAGGTCTTTCGGACTTATCAAAGTGAGAGTTAAATTTCTAAGGGTTCTTGATTTGTAGATGGAGAGATGAGAAGGAGTCAAAATCCACTGTAGAGGTCGATACCCTAAACCAGTAAATATTTTTTTCAGAAATAAAACACACTATATGATATCTTTTAAAAAAGGAATAAAGTCAGTAAAATAAATTCTATTAAGTCATTTTAACTTGTAGAGAATTAAAGAAAGATATATAATACAAGCTTGTGAAATGGATAGCGCATAAAATGATTTAATGAGGAGTAAGGAACTTCACTTATGAAATAATCGTGGGCGCCAAAATAAATCAAGAGTGCTGACATGACTTAAAAGATTTTGAGGATAAAAAGCTAGATTAATATATAATGAGGAACTTTATAATCTGTAATTCAAGTAGATTGATATTAGAGCAATATTCATTTTAATAAAAAAATTAAACAATAACGAAAATGAGGGAAGAAGAAATTCACTCATTTTAGTGACAGACTGAGAATTAACCCATTAATGCTCTTTCAATAGAGAATCCCTCGTCTACAAGAAGAGTTGCAGAGCATGTGCCCTAAACTTTCGAAGCATGAAAATTAGGTTAAAATAAAATTAAAAATTAATTAAAAAGACTCGAGCCTTCGAAAAGCAAGAGCAAGGTTTGAAAGTAATTATAAATTATAAAATTAAGCTTTTATAAAGTTTGAAGCGATATTTTAAAGTAAATAACGAGGCCATATAAATAATTAAGATGCGCATATTTAATGCTTTTCATAATTTTCTATTGTCATTCTTAAACTTATCGAATTACAAAAATTATCTAGAATCTTCCAAATTCAATATAATTGCTTGCTATTTGTTCATTATAATAAAATTTGTAAATTCATTAGTTTTATTTTAACATTATATCAGAATAGTGGATTAAGAGGTAATGAAGAGTAGAGATTCATTGTTGAAGAGTTAATTTTATAATTGGGAGTAGTTGACTTTTAAGTTAGCTCACTAGGCTTCTGTTAATGGCTTCGATAATGTAAATAGTCACAATAGTATAAGGGACAAAGGATCTTTTGTGCTATTTGCCTTATCTGAGAATGGATAGGTATTTGGAGCTTATTCAAAAGAAGGATTAAAGTCATCCACATAAATCGGCTATTGCTTAATATATATTAAAAAAATACTAAATAAGATAATAATTTTAATGGTAAATTAAAAATAATCCAATTTTAATTATAGTTATTTCATAATTCGAATTTAACAAAACTTTTCTAACTTAAAATGTTAATAAACTTAAAGTAAATGCGAGATATTGAAGATCAAAATTTCAAAATTAATAAATTAGATATCCCAATAAAGTCTGTTAAAATTTTATTATTGCCTCGACAGCTTAAAGATCTTATTTGCTTATTATAATTCTTCATTAAATTAAATTAATTTAATATAAGGAAGAATTAAAGCAAAATAATTAGAGAAAAGAATGATAAAAACTCTATTTAAATTTAGGGAGACAGTAAATTGAGAAAAAAAATGTGATTTTAAATATTTACTAATATATTGAGCGCTAAGAAATACAACAGATAACTTGATTTCTTCCAGATGAAACCCTAAAAATAGAAGGTAATTTAATTTGCTTAAACTTATGAAGAATAATTTATTATAAAAACTCCTTTAGATCTCTCTATTAAAATCACCTTTATAGCCGGGGAGGCTAACAAGAACTTTTTTTATTAATTATGATCTATCTTTAAAAATTTTTTAAAAGTATCACGTTAACTAATAGCTTTACATAGAAGGATATTATCTATAGAGATCTGAAACCTGAAAAATCAACTGCCACGTCTTTACACCCTATTTGTTTGACTTTCTACTAACTTCTATTTTCTATTAAATTTTAGTAATATTTAAAAATCAATTAGCATATAGGGTCTGCTTTGCTTAGTATTATGAGGAATCTTACCTGGAGGAAGCAATAAAATTTTGAAAGTAAAGTTCAGAATTAATATTGCGGAGACTGAAAGAGACATTTCTAAAAATTGATAATAGCAATATTTAAATATAAAGCAAGATAATAGAATATTAATTAAAATTATCACCGATTTTGGCCCAATAGGTAGACTAAAGCCATCTATTGAGGCAAATTGTTTATTAAAGATATTTAGAACTCTAAGTGATATGCCTCTGAAATCCCCAAAACTCAATAATATGAAAATAAAGTGAGTAAAAAAAGAGAATAATTAATTTATTTATAATACTTGTTATTTGCTAAATTTTAACCTTAATCAAGCAATCTAAAGTCTTCTGGAAAGCAACCTTGATGTCTGTCTCATATTCACTGAATTTTATTCCTTTAAATGCTTCCTCTATCTCAGATAACTGAGTTTTAGAGTTTAACTGTGTAGAGAAACCTGGCACTAGCATCTACTTAATGAAGGAGAGAGCAAAGGTATTCAGAGTACGGAAGCAAAATACAAGCATCGAGGTGAGCAAGCGTCTATCACTATACAAACTTAGGGACGACGAGATGCACATAGATGCGGGAGCAGGTTCGAAGATGAGGAAGCTAGGTCCATCTGGCCCAACA
>JAJKFJ010015178.1:0-10707 GCA_027382625.1 Tetmemena sp. SeJ-2015 | reverse complement strand
GCAATTCCATTCTAAACTGCTTAGCTGCTCATACAATAGGATATCAGCTCGCTCACCTTCGACTCTAGTTCACTCTTCTGAACTCTAAAGCTAGTTCTCAAATCAAACATCTTAATCGCTTAAATGTAATCAAAAGTTCTCATTAGTTGCTCTTAGAACTTAAGATTTTGAACTTCACTCTATAGTCTTTTGAGCTCAGTCTTGACAGCCCAACTTTCCAAGTCCCTCATGAAATTCTTCCATCTTGTTAAGCCCCAGCTCTTAAGTCTAGAGTTATTCTGAGAATCCTTCTTGAAGAGGAAATAGGTGAGGAGTGCTGATCGTTTTAAGTTTAAGCTTGCTTGCTCGTTTTACTGTTCCTGAAGTTGGTGGTTATGAATGATATCTGATATGCCAGTGTAGGTTTGGCAATTAAGAAAAGAAGTTGTAAAGATTAAATGGCTGTTTTGAGTGTCGATAGTATCTATTCTGATGTGGCTACCTGCAGTGCCGTGGTGGAATTGACTTGCAGCTGTGCCTATTAGAATAATCTGCTCGTTGTCGTCGAACCCATCTCCGATTGAGGAGCGACTTCCCGCAAGTTAAGGTGTTCCTATCTCTATCATAATAGATAATTTCAAATGAGCTCGTTTAGTTAAGTCATTTGGTTCATAATCTAGTCTGCTTGAATTTCATCAGAGGTATCGAAGCTGCCTCCCATGTTCTTGATCTATGTTCGCTGGTACCTATTGTTGTGCATCTTTACACTTCCCTCCTCTCCTCTAGACATCTGCAACTAGTTCATTCCTCCTGCTGTTGAGGGAGCATTCTATAAATAGCTAAAGAGAATAAAACCTTATTAAATTATTAGTTGTTATTCTAGTACATATCCTGATTTACACCCCTCATCTGCATAAATGTTTGAGACTCTTCCTGACCCCCACTGTAGCTTCTGCTATGGGAAAGTAAAGCTGCCTCCTCCTTGATATTCAGTATCATTTAAACTTTCGCCTTCATAGCTTGGTACTTATATTCAATCATAGAGCTTTTAATTAACTATTTAAAAATAATATTGTTGGAATGAGAAAGCCAAGAGCAGTCTAGCTCTTCTTCTGACATGCAGGTTCACCATCCTAATCACGTTAGCTGATCTGAACCTCCAAAAGCGTTCTATATCCTCCTGATAAGCTTTATTTGCAAGGTAGAGTTGCTCTCCGTTCAATTTAGAATAGTGATCTGCATTTAGTTGTCTAGATTAAATAAATTTCAAGAGAGAGAGAGAAATGACAGTTCTCCAATTTAGATTTCTTGTCCCAGAAATGATCAAACCAATCTAGTTAAGCCTCTCTATTTCCAAACTCTCTCTTGAACTAAGGCATCAGTCCTAGCTTTTGCAAACTGGGTTTATCTATTAGAACAAACTAAAAATAATATTTCCATTATCTAGAGCAAGAAGCAGATTTCTTGTCTTTTCATTCTCCAGTCTTTTAGAAAGTGTTTAAAATTTCCAATAGATGAGGAAATAGCGGACAACTTAGGCTTGCTGCTCCTGAACAAAGCCCTAGTTTTCAACTTAATAGCTTGAGTTTAAACTCTACTAACCGCCCCCAAGAGTGCCTGAAACTGCTCTTCCACTATTAGCGCTACTGCTCGCAACTCTACTCTACAGATTGAGAGTCTACTGTTACTTCCTCAGAAGGAAGAAGCTTAAGTTCTCAGCAGCTGAGAGAAGTATCTCGTATTTTTATTGTTATGTCCTCTTTGGAGGTTCCTTAGATCTTTCTCTGAGCTCTCTGGCTACTTCCAGCATTTCCTCATCGGAGATTTCTAACTCAAGAGACATCTAGTTGTGAGGATTTCTTGAATTGTAGAAATCTAGACATTTAAAGCAACCTCTCTTAAGATTAGAATTATTTGTAATCTTCAAGTTGCTTGATCTTTTCAAACTTGATGAGCATCTTGAGTTTCTATTCATTCATGAGTCTCTCCATCTCATTCAATTTCAAATTCTCCTCTTACACTCTTTGCAACTCAGAGTTTAGCTACAACTGGAGTGAGTGGTTCAATTCATTCTCCATGACTAGACTTTGCTACAGAAGGTGAAAGAAAGAAGAAAACTTAAAATCCATATTCATATTCAAATTGAAAGTGAATCTTCTTCCTCTCCTCATCTAAATTCTCTTAGGGCCTGACACCACCCAGTGTGTGATAGTCATAGGTTTAGTTGTTCTGGAAGAAAGAGTTCCCTTGGGTCTAGTTCTAGATGTTCATAAGAGGCGTTGGACTTGACTGCAAGCCTTTCTCATTCCCTCTTGACCCGTCATCTAGCAAACTTAGAAAAATAATGATAGAAAATATTAGAACTATAAACTCTCCTCTCCGAAGCCTCTAACTCTTAGAGTCTAGCCATACTCTCCGTAAACAAGAAACTAAGAATGAGTAACACATTTCAACATCATTATCCTAAGTTTACTTCTATGGGGAGCTGAGCAGAAGTTTGCTATTATCATTGATGGAAGTTGCATTCTAGAAACTTAAACTAGCAAGTTGTTGTCCTTAAAGTTTAGAATGCTTATCACTCAGGAACTTGCGTTCTTGCTCCAAGAAGTATGCCTCTCTAGATATGATCTTTTTGAGAGCCTCTAAACTCTACTCTTGCTTCTTCAGATGAATCTCTTTATCCTGCCTACCTCCAACTTAAAGATAAAAATACGAGAGTTGTCTTTTGAAAATTATAGATCACTGAGCTTTTCGAAATGAGAGAGTATGCTTTCTATCCTTTTCGAAAGGGGCGCCTGATCGTTCAAAGAATTAGGGTCTGATAGGTCTTGGTTTTACTATTGCGCAGTTAGTGCCTACATACCTATAGCCATAGCACTTGACATTAGGTTTTAAGTGCTCTTCTAAATTACTTAGTCAAAGACTGAGACTCCACCGGCTGCCTATCCAAATTGTAGTAGATGCTAGTAGCTCGGGTGTTTAGTGTGTTGAGTTTATAAATGCTAATCTTAGCATTTAAAAGATAAGAGCGCTCTGAAGTGAACTCAGATGTGAGGAACCTTCATTTTAGGGAAAGTTGGTTTGCTTGGAGAGCCCATTGTTAGGATTTTATGAAAATGGAAACTCTAGCTTGGCTATAGTTTGAGCATGAGACTTGACACTGTTGAGATTTTGAGTTCCACTTCCGTTTAAGTATTCCTATAGATTGGCTTGGAAGTTTCCTGATCCAAGCGCTTAAGCTTAGAATCCTAGTCCAATCGCATTTGCCTACTCGTTTTCAACCATCTTAGTCAGTGCTTTCATAAAAATCTTTGATTCTTAAATACTTTATCTACTTTTGAATTATGATTTGCAAAGATAAGTAAAGTGATTCATGATGAATCTGATAATGATCTTAAATGATAATGACTCAAGCATCTCCTTGCGATTAGACCAAACATGGGAGTCTTCCTTATTGTAAAGTTGCAGAATGGGTATGCTTGCAAATATCTCTATAAGCACTAGTTTGAAATCCTGAACTTTGTTTAGTGCTAGTAGCATCCATCCTAGCCCCTTCTCCCTATTGGACTTTGCCTCCTCGTAGTAAAAGTTAATGTACCTCACTGAGTCCATATGTGAGAACTGCCTCAATAAAATTATTGTCACATTCAAAGAATTTTAGTCTGCCTTGTGATGTACTCCCAGAAGTGTTCAACTCTCCCCAGAGAGCCACTCTCATTTGAGTCAGCCCACTCATCTGCAAGAGAGGAGCTCTTCGCCCCAGAGCTTGAAGTGTAGGAAGAAGATCGGTTTAGGAAACCATACTCGAAGAACGAGCTGAAGATTAGAATCACATTTGTAATGTACTCCCTCCTATTCTTTACGAACTTATCCCCCGTCTTCACATAAATTAAGCCACCAAAAATTAAGAGAACTTTATATTGTGTTTCGAATTTCAAGTTTAGCTAAAAATTTGTTCCTTTTCGTATCTGCTGAGTCCACTTGACTTATTCACTAAGTCTTCTAGTTTTTCAACTTGCTGCTATTGTGTAGGTTGAGCCTGCAATGACTAAGTTAGTCCCCTCAGCAAACTATTCATTTTACTTTATTATACTCACTCACTATTTTATTTCAGCCAAACACTCATGCGAGAGTGTGCAAGAAGCAAGTATCATGTGGGTATGATTGTTCATTAGAAATTAAGATTTTGAATAGTTTCTTGGAATTATTTAAATAAGAATGGAGAACGTTAGTCACAACACTAGCTACTCAGAGGGCTCCCCAAATGTCAAAGTTGACTAAGACGATGAGGAGTTCAGCAATAACTCTAGCCAGCGACTTTACACTAATCAATTTTATTAAGAATTATTTAAAAAGTTCAATTAGAGGATGGTTATCCCTAAGGATTTCACTAGAACCTCTTATTACAGGCGCAGGCTTAGAAAGAGTATGAACTCTATCTTTAGCAGCAGATGGAGATGCAAAGAAGTCAAGCCTCCCAATAGCAACATCATCTACAGAGGGCAGATCAGTACAACTAGAGTCTGGGCAGCTCCTCAAACTACCCAAGATATCCAGATATCAATTCTACCTCGTCCTATGACTCTAGGAATCTAAACCATGGAAATGCTAAGTCTAATTACAAGCAGCAGTTCTTGAATGCTAACTTAAACGACAGCGCTATTAGAAGTGATGGGCCCACTGTAACTAACAGCAGAAGAATGGTCAACCAAAGCATCAACCAGGAGGCCAAGATAGGAGCGGTTGTAAATTAGAGAGCAATATCTCGGTAACAGGAAATTACCAATAGAGATCATTTACAAACTTAAAAGCAGGACGATTCTTATAGGATACACCTATAATAAGTTGAGAGGACCTTCTAAGATTAAAAGTGAATAGGTATTCCCTTGTTTTATTTAATGAAGAGGCTTCAAGAGACAAAACAGAAGTGTCTGAATCCAATACTGATAGTCGACAGTCACTAGAATACTCCCAAGATTAGTAGCAATAGAGTAGTATTTCTAAACTTATAACAGTATTTATGGATTTAAATTTATAAAAATTTAAAAAAGAATTATTTTAGTTTTTTTGCCCTCACAATTTTTTTAATATTTATAAAGTCTTTCTATTTATACTCTTTAAATAAAATTATGTTTTAAGCAATTCTTTAAAAATATACTTTCAATACTTTTGTTTGAATAGAGAAACTAAATGGTGTTAATTTAGAATCAGAAAGACTTTTAGCCCATGAATGCTAATCAGGATGAGAGAAACCGAATCCTAATGCAGAATGACAAAGTGAGAGAATAGTAATTCTCAAAATCAAGGAATCCCCTTCTCACTGATCACGTGGATTCGTTGAAGAAAAAGCATCAGCACAACTTAGATCAAGCTTAGCCAATTTGGCAGCATCAAAATAAATATTATTTGATTTTGGATGTCAGATTATAAAAATTAGGAGTAGGATAGGAAGAATGCTTAAGAGTAAATGAGAGTGCATGGCTTGCATCATAAACATCACTCAAGCAATTTGCAAAACGCCACTGACTTCGATGATGAGGAGGCGGATGAAGATCAAAGTCACAGTAAGTCTATGCTCCAAAACCCAAAGACTCTCTACTTAAATGTCTATCCTCAGTAATTGCAAGATTCCTTAATGAGTGCACACATTTGAAAATATGACTATCATTATAAATGAGCAGCTCTGCTTTGTAAGAGTATGGGAGAGATATTCATGGCGTGGCCGGATTATTAATAGAGAGAAATGAGTCATCGCAGCAGAGTCCAATCATGCACCTCACCTAGAGAATCATTCATCTCCAGAGTATTTTCAAAAGTGTGGACTTAATTCACTATCATCAGACGAAGAGATTACTTAATTTTTAGCAATCAATTTATCAGAATTTAATATAACTTCTGCTGCAAGGGTTTTCAGCATTCAAGAATCACACACTATCTCAAAAGATAGTTGATCTTTAAAACGAGCGCAAAGAACTGAATAACTCAGCTCTATTCTAATAAACCAAGCACCTTGGCACTAATGCACATCGAGATTAGCATCAGAGGAATATGCAAGAGGGATTTGACCTGAGCAGTGGAAGCAGAGATAATTATTCTTATTCCTAGAATAACTAAAACACTCAGATCCTCATGTAGTAAAACTTAGGCTAGAACGATACCTTTTTACTCACTGGGGAATCTTAAAAATCAGTTGCAGCTGCAATCAACGCATAGTATAAATAAGAAGCAAAGGCTAGTTTGCATTTATATAATAATTTGCTGTTTTATAATGGCTTAGTAACTAAGAATACAAGAGGGTGTTCTCTTAAGAGATTAGATGAGGCATATTATTGAAGAAAAGAAATACGAAGACTATAAACTAAATTTTGTTGTATTTTGATTACTGACTAGACAGAGTAAACTCGTGGAGTGAATCATGAGAGAATCCCATATTTATAAATTCAATTCATCTATTTTATCCTTTCAAAGATGTCTAACTTGTAGTTGATGAATAATTACTCTATGATGATGAAGGGAGTGGAACTTTAATCTCTACAGGTGCTAGAGAGCCTTTTACAAAAGCTAGATGGTCTAATAATGGAGGATAGTAGCAACATCTCCCTAAGATAGTCGAAGTAGAATTCTTTGAATAATTCTCAAGATGACTTACTCCTCATCCTTAAGACTAAGTTCCAAGAGGAACTTAAAACTGTAGCCGCTCACTATGAAGAGATAGAGAGACTAAGGGGTGTTTTGAATTCTAAGATAGAGATGGTAGAGTAGATGGAACTAGAAAACCTAGAGACTCATCTTAAATTTATCATGCTATTCATAGTTGTCTATAAGTTTATTTCACCTAGTATAGGAGCATAGATTGAAGAATTCAGAGGAGTACAAAAGATAATCTCTGTAATAAGCAAGCATATAAACTCAGACTGATTTGGCTTACCGTGAGCTTGTTTAAACTGAGAAGGCGGTGGAGTTGAGGAAGAATGAAATAGAGCTGACTCGCTTCAAGGAGAAGTAAGAATTGCAGGATAGAGAAAGGGCTCTGTTGAGAAGAGAGAGGGAGGTTGACATAAGAGAGCGAGTGACTGAGGAACGCAGAATTGAATATACCTACAAACACAGGGAGCTGAATTAAAGACTCAATCAAGCGGCTCAGTGGCCTCTCAATTGCCTTGAAAGCAATTAGAAACTTGCAAGCAGAATTCTTGAAATGAAATTTTACGCTTAATGTTGTAATTAGTACAAGTATAAATGAAATGAAGTATTAGCCAGATCAATACAAAGGCCTTGAGATAGAGAACGATGAAGGTTTCATTGAATTTAGAAGCAAAGAACCTAGCAAGTTTATGTTAAGGCAACTAGAAGGTACTGAGCTTCATGGAAAGCTAGAGAGTCTTCTCAAATACGAATACTTAATCTTGCAAGAGCGCACTAGATTTGACATTGCCAAGGATTATTTAATAGATCATTGAATGCTATCTCTTCTTCTCTTCTTTATTATTTTGAGAGCGAGATTCAAAAGATGGAGAATGAAAGATTAGAGCTGAGGGAGGAAAGAGATAGATACGCTCTGCAAGCGGAGAAAGAAAGACAATTGGAGGAGGAACGAAGAGCTATAGATACTGAGAAGTTAGAAGTGCTCACTCTGGTTGAATCAATCAAGAAAGCACTGACTAAGAATGCATAGATTTGTTGTAGGTGTGAACAAAACTTTATAGTAAGTTTGAAAAGATGAAAATTACTTTTGAAATGTTCGTAGGGTTAATTAATACTTTGATAAACTCCAATACAAAGAAGAGTAGTTGCATAGCTCACTCACAAAATCAACTTTCACCTCTATCTTATATTTCATTTTTGATTGCATTAGGTGAATGGAATCAAACACACTTCACCAAATTGATGAGATTAACCAAGCTTACTCTTAAAACAGGCCCAATAAGCAAAACTAGAAGCATTTCATTAAGCCATTCAAGTATGCCAAGCCAGCTTCAGTTTATTCAAACCCTTAGAGCATAGATAATTTAATAATTAGTTACTTTAAAGTAGATCTGAAAACTACGACCAAAAAGATAAAAATAGAGAGAGAAAAATTATGTTCTACTTTTTAAAGAAGAACAAGCAAGGAGGTGGAGAAGTCTTGAACACCTGAGATATGATCTTCTTTTATGGAACACCTAATAATTTTGCAAACTCTAGCAACAGCAATAATCAAGCTAAGCCTCTATTCTTTTCACAAAAATACTCGCCTGAAGATCATCAGAGTATCAACTAGCTTAAAGGCAGACTGGGTCTTTTCTAATAACAAACTTAGTAAACCAATCACACATACACTGACCAAGAGAAGGTTAATAATGGTTACTCGCAACAAAAGCCTCACAACTTTGCAGATTTTTAAGAATTTTCAGGCTCTTTTCATAATTAGCCTACAGCATAGAATAATAATAATTTATCAAATTATTTATTTAAATGCATAGACATTTGAATCGATAAATAACCATGACAACTTTATCCATACAACTTAAATTAAGAACCCAAATTACGATTTCCTTGACAGGCAAGAGGCCAAAGAAACAAGTGAGGATATAAGTAAAAGACAGAATTTAAAAAAGCAAAATGAGGCGCTTCATGATTAAATTATATACACAATCAATATAATGCTATCTCCTTATTAAAATATAACGATGATACACAAATGTAGCATGGAGCTTATTTTTCTGGTGAAACTTAGCAATAAGATTATATGTCTTAATATTCCTCACAACTAATAGATAAGTAATAAGTAAGAACTCAACACTCTTTGATTCTCTAAAAGTTTTAATAGCAATCTCAACTTGTAAAATATTTAATATTCTTTTAGCAATTTAAATTGTAAATAGGAATCAAAGCAGGTCTTAAATTAATAAAGAATTATTATCTTAATTAATTTAAGTGAAAAGGAAATTTGTAAAAATATTTAAATTGGCTAGTTCAATGAATCATAAAATGAAGAGATTACTTAAAAAGAGGGAAATCAGAAACCTAATTTTCAACTATATAATCCAAAGACTGATCATAATGATAAAAAAATTTAGTGTTAGTTTTTAAGATTATCACTCATATAATTGTATGAATGATAGTGAGAATAGATAAGTAAATTTCTCGAATAGATTGTTAAACCAGTTGAGTCCAGTAGAAGCAAACAGCTTCAAGACTCATTATAATTAAATCTGGACCCAATAAATGTATTTATGTTTTTAATAAGTGTCTCCTGCGATGTCAAAGTTAGAACAGCAAAGTTCCTTCAAAAATAAGGATTAAGCAGATAGAATCCAATTCTTTTAATAAATTAAGCTTCCTCCTTATGAAAGTGCTTGATTATATATTTAAATAATTAACTCAAAATAAGATCTCTTTTTTATTAAACGTAGCAAGCTAAATTAAAAAAAGCACTTTGTATGAAGAAACAGGTTTCTCAAAGATTCGAACAAAAAAATAATAAAGAGCTATTTCATATTCATTCATATCCTAAATATAATCTTAAACTGACTTTTCCTTTATCTATATATTTCATTTTTGCTTTATGTATTAAAATGCATCAGCTTACGATAATGATTCTTTGAAAATCGTGCCAAGCTAGATGAGTTAACTAGATAAGATGCGATATATCCAAATGCAAGCTATTTTAAGAAGTGCCACTCCTCTTCATAAGTAATTCAATCTACCCCAGCCAAATCAATGTGATTATATTATTTATCAACATTATTAAATCTTTTAACTTGAATTTAAAATTACTCTCCTATTGTTTATGCTTTTTTGTAAATCCTTTGAGAGCTCGTGCTTCAGCCTAATAGCATGCCAGGAGTCAAAGCCAGTAAATGGGAGATAGCTAACACTAGCCACTCTCTAAAGAGGTTATCAAGCAGTCTGATTCGCTCTAGCTTAAAGCAGAATTTGCAGAAAAGCAAAACATTCAACAGGATCGCTTATTTCTTCAGGCTCAAAACCAAAGATAGGAATTTATAAGAGGAGGAGATTCAACAAGTCCTATATCAGAAAGTTAGGCAAGGAGTCTCAGGAAGAGAAGAACTCCCCAGATAGCTTCAAGCACAAGATAGCCATCTAGGATTAAACAACTTCAAATATAGGTCTAGGATTTCTAAAAGGCCAATCCACACAGGACAAATATTAATGTGATGAGAGATGACGGCAGAAATCAGTAAGATATTTAAATAAGACTAAGTGATCATGAAAAAGCACTCAACAATTTATAATAAGATTATTGCGACATTGAAAATTAAATTCATAGTGCTTATTCTTAAGTTCTACTTTAACAATAATTAAAAATAGATAATTAAATGGAAGGCGGAATGTACTATTGCAAGTATTTTAATTTCATCTGAATAATATTTTCTCTCGACTTCTTTTATCAATAATAAATCCAGGGATCAAATAGTAATCTCCTCTCTTAAAATTAGCCAGCAAGCTTGAACTTAGGGGTATCACATAATTTCAATTAAAGTCCCCTCAAGCATAAAAATAACAACTCGCCATCACCTTTTAGGAGCGTTTACTAGCGCACTAGCTTGATAGCAGCTCATTAAAATAATCTAAGCAGACTGTAACATTAGCAAAATTATACTGAAGAATTTTTTGATTTAGAGAATTATTTTAGAAATGTAACTAAAAGACATGGAAAACAAGAGACAGTATTATATATTTTTCTAGTCTATTTATTCAGAATGCACTTAGTATAGTAGATGA
>JAJKFJ010015177.1:0-10708 GCA_027382625.1 Tetmemena sp. SeJ-2015 | reverse complement strand
ATAATTATATTTTTATTAAACTTTTTTATGTTGTTTGAATCTAAAAATATTCCCTAAGGCGAACTCTAACCCACACCGCCAGTTACCATGTAAAAGTTATGTCTATATCATCCATATTATAATTATTGATTCATATCTTAGGTCATAGATAATATATATAAAAAAAAGAATATATAGTCTGCTTTTAAAATTATAGTTACTTTATTTTTAAATTTGAGATGAGATTAGTTATAATTGTTCAAATTAAAATGAATTTTAATTTAAACCCACTTAATTTCCCAATATTGTTTTTTCATTTAAAATATTCAAAAAATAATCATGAATTTTTGTTTGAATTTGACTAATTTATTCATAGCAAGTAAATTAAATTTGAAGATGGAGATCAAAGATTTAATTATAGCATAATTCAAGAGATTTGCAATTTAAAAAAATAGAAAATACCTTAGTTTCTAAATTTTAACCATTATTTACAGTTTTAAAGTATGAAAGAATATATCTGGATATGTCCAAATTTTATTCGAAGCAATAGTATGATTTTTACCCTTTAATAGAAATTTTAATTTTAAAATGAGTTAAATCCTTCATATTTTAGGAACATAGCCAAATATTTCTTTCATATTATGATTGAAAGAAGACAATTTAATTTTATTTACTTTATTAAGGAATGTCAACGAAATATTTTAATGTCTGTTCTCTTGATCAATGAAATTTGGATAAAATTAATTTATCTAATTCAAATTTAATAAATATTTTTATCAAAATTATTGCTAATTTAATTTTTTCATAAAAGAATTAGGATTAAAATAGAAATCATGCTTTAAATAAAATTGAAGACAAATTTATAGGCGGTTCTTATCATTAAAGTATTATAAACTATCAAAGATCAATAAAACAAAAGATTTTTTATCTAAAATATATCAAATTTCATTAAGGCTAAGATTAGATTTCATTTTTATTTTATTAAGATTTATTCGCATAAGAGGTACAAGAATTTTGAGAAAGTTTATTACTTCATAGGAATGAAATTATTAATTTACTTAATCTGATTTAAAGTAGAGAATAAAAATATGATTGGAGAGTAGTAGAGGTATTCTTCTAGATTGGTTTCCTTCATTACAAAATTAATTTAACAGGAGGAGCTTCATCTGAAATGCAATCTATACAATTATAATTACAAATAATTATTGTTAAAGATGCTAATATGGTTGAAAAGATCAAATAAAAACTGTTTAAGCTAAATATATTTATTTTATATTTTAAATTAAGTTTAAGCTTAAGAATATTGCACAGTTTTTATTACTAAATAAAGTAAAGTAAAATATTAGGAATGTAAAATAAATAATCTTTTTTTCAAAACCAGCACTTATCGTACTAATTCAGAAAACGAATTACCATCCTATGTAAGTTTTTATTACTAAATGCTTCTCATTAAATATTTTTGGGTGAAGGATATATATCTTCATAATTAAGAAAAATGATGAGATCTTATTTAAGCCAAATTTATCTTACAATTAAAGTATAGAGGCTATCCGAAAATGATTTATGACTAAACTTATAGAAAATTTAATGATTTTTAGAGTGGTTTATCATTATGATTGAATATAACTTAGTTATGGAAAGTCTTAATACACTTAATGAAATGCAGAATTCCCAATCCGATCATTAAAAGTTTATAATATTTATGAACAATCTACATTACAACTGGTAAGGTGGACCCTTAGTTCTCCATTTTGAGATATGAGATAAACAATGCTACCTGCTGCTCCTCCAGAAATAATGTCAGTAAAGTTAGAAAAAGTGAAATCAATAGTCACGTCTTTTGTGCAGTCAATTAAAAATGCTCCACCTTTGCCTTCAGTAGACACACCTGTGAAAAAATAAAAATCTAAATGAAACTACTGTTATCTGCTTTTATTACCTTATAAATATAGTGATTATATTTCATATTACAGTTTTTTAGCTAGAGATAGAAAATACACTTTTAACATTTAAGTGTGAAGTTTATTTTTGAACACCACCTCCTGAGTTTCCCTTTGTAGTGGAAAAATACCAATCATAGTCTGAAGTTTAGAAGCCAGCTGTGCCTGAGCTTATACTCTTAAAATCTGTGAGTTCAATAGTTAAATACAATGTGCAAGTGCTTCCAAGAAAGTACAGAAACCCTCCGTTGTCAAAAGATCTAATTAAAAATGAAATCAAGTTTAGATTTTAAAATAAATTTAAATAGGAATAATCTGCTATATTTAAGTTGAAAATAAAAAACTAAATGATAATCTATGCTATTGGTTTATTGGCAAAAAAGAAAAAGTGTTAATTAAGACTAATTTTATAAACAAAATAAATATCTATAAATTTATCTGGCTTTTAAAAAGAAGGTGATATATAAAAAAAACTCTATAATATTTTAATCTATAGTATTATTGTAATATTCTTCATCTAATAGTATATAATATTTGTTTTTTACAATCCTATGAGTAAAAATTATTGGAAATAATGACTACTTAAATTAAAAAAGAGTGAATGTCCTAGATAGTGAATTTTTTAATATCTAGAGATAAGTCTTGTAAAGATGAAGAGCTGGTTGAAAGTTCTAAATAGAAGACTCCTCCTTAGAATGCTTGAGTGTTCATGAATATTAAAATTATATTGGCATATCAAAGAGCAATGTCTTACAGTTTTTGCAATAGACTGCTCCTCCGAAATATGCAAAGTTTTTATTGAATGTTGATAAGGATTCGTTGAAAGTTGAAGTGCCAGTTACTGAGTTGATGTAGAATACACTTCCTTTTAATCCAAATCTGCATCCTACATATTACAAATAATTATAAGCTATGCATTTAATTATTCGTTGTCATAAGAGTCCACTTGTGCGTTTTCAGTCACAATTAGAACAATATAAAATTTGTAAGACTATCGCTGATCCAAAATTTGAGTATTCTGAGTACTCATCATTGTGCTCTGAGATACTTGAGACTTCCGATTCAACAATTATAAAAAGAAACATAGTTGCTATCAAAAATTGATATGTCAAAAGCAGTGCTTGGGTCAAGATATAAATAGCATATTTAAAATATAGAGGATTGTTTCCAGCTTATGTAATGTTGCTATTTTCAACTGCAATACGCAAATACTTGAATTGATTTACAAAAACCAGATATCCTGAAGTAGTTTGATAGAATTATATTTAAAAAATTTTCAAAATTTATAACTAATTACCTTAGAAATTTTGTAAGAAGAATTTCATAAATAAAATTTTAAAGAAATATTATCCTATATTGCATGACCTTTCTTATTCATGAGTAAATTTAATGATAGAATGACTTGTCAATCCCAGTTTACGAATCAATTGATGGATAATCAATATAGTTTATATTTTAAAAAAATAGATGTAAGTTTGTTGTAAATACGCATTCCAAAATTTAAATCTCCGAAGCATAAAATATACAAAAATGAATTAGCATTCTAAAAGCTAAATTTAGATTTAAGAGTCTTGGGATAATTTGGTTCTTGCATAGCTCCAAAAAGGGTTTACTGAGATTACTCCTCCAAGACCATAGTTTGAAGTGTTCGTAAATACCATCTTATTTAGTATGAGTGTAGCCCCATTTCCATAAATTAGATTTATAAGTCCTCCATTTAGAGAGACTGCATTCATAATAAATAATACTACATTCTTTATCTCACTTTATTTGAACTAGAAGATATTTCATTTGAAATATTAAATAAGATGATCTAATAGGAGGCAATAAAATATTTATTCAGCGCAGGATATATTGAATAGAGCTCCTGCATTACCCACTATGTTGTCTACTTTTCCCTCTTATAAATCAATAATGCTTAATAATTAAATATATCTCAAAGCTATTTCTTAAGTATGAATAAAAATTTAAGAGTTGGATTTTATCTGATCTTTTGAGAGATAATTAATTCATCTCAACTCAATATTCTCCTAATTAAAAATGGAGCAACAAACATTCTTTAATAAAAGAGTACTTTATCATAATCTTAATCAATTTAAAACAAACTTATATCAAAATTAATTTTGTACAATTCTTTTTTATCAGTAAACATTAAATGCAAGACTTAAATACATTTTAGCATATTTAATAGGTTTTTAATTATATAGTTATTTTGAGGGCGACACTCAATTAATTATAGTCTTTATTTTTAAATAAAATAAATTTTTATAATCTTAGAAAAAGTCATCCTATGATGAGGAGCCGCTTATTAGGATTTAGAATATTTGCCCATATAATGTTGGATCGAAAAACTCTCTGTAAAATATTAGCGTAATGCTAAATTAAAAAAATATCTTTTAATTTTGGTAACTTTAACTGATTTTTTCGTTTATATAAAATTTGCAAATTATAATATCCTTTGAACTTTGAAAATAATTGCACTTAAAATAAGCTAGCATATAAATTATGAATGGCATTTATGATAATAATTCAATATTATTTAAGAGAAGTACATGTATGCATAATTTAGCACGTTGTAATTTCCAATTCGTGTGTTGATATTTGAGATTGCCATCCTCCAGGTTTTCATTTAAAATATTAGATTCATTTATTTAGCATTAATGGCTATCAGTGAGTGGTTTTAATTGCAAAGGCAGTCTATGTTCTTTAGTGTCAGAGAGTCAGAATAAAACAAACTAGTAGAATTATAAGATATTCACACATTTAAATTTAAAAGAGTTTTAATTTTTATTCATTTTACCAGATTATTATTTGATGTTAAACAAAATTCAATTTTACAATAATCAATACATAAAATTAATTAAAAATAATTTATTAATAACAGCTTAAATATTTTTAGATTGAAACTGAACACTTTTTTCTGGCTAATTTATAAGCAAATTTAATTTATAATTTTCATTTATTAATAAAGATTCATTTTAGCAAAACAAATCTACATTATTTTAACACAAAGAATCGCATATTTTATAAGTAGTGCTTCCACTAAGTAAAAATTAAAGCGACAAATTCTTACATATAATCGATAATCATACCAGCTCTATTATCTTTTACATTTGAAAAAATATAGACTTAAATTTTGTAAAATTGATTTTTAATTCAGAAGAATTTTTTTATTGTTAAAAAATTAAAAATACTTTGATCCTTCAATAAATTAATAGAATATAATCTAATTAAGATAAAATAAGATAAAATATGCCTCTTTAAATATACTTATTATTTTATAAATTATGTAAATTAATAATCTTCTGCATTAGCAAATATAATTTCTTGAAATATGGTGCTTGTAAAGTTGATAGTCAAAATATAAGTTTATATCTATGCATTAAATACTTCTTAAATTTATTAAAAACATTATCCTTAAATCTAAGAGTACTTGTTTAATTTTATCTTTTTTGAATCAAAATATATACTCTCCTTCTTTATTAAAACAAATTTTATACTCTGTTTATTTTTTAAAATTGGTATTTAACTAGCCAAAATTAAATCTTTTTATAAACTACAAATCTCATTTAAATTTCTTTAAAAATAAAATGAATTATTTAGAAATAATTGCGAAGATAGTTCCTAAGACTTGGTTGGAATCATCTATACCTATAAGTGGGGCTCTCTCAAATTAAAATCGTAAATCTGTCCACGAATCATTAGTCGAACCTTGGATGTTTAATTTCTTCATTGAAATTAAAATCTTTCTGGGTTTTAAGTTTTTTAGCATTTATTTTCTAAAAATAATAATTTCAATTTAATTTTTAAATTATAAAATGATTTATCATTTAAATAGATGTGATCTAAAATAAAAGAGGTCTATAAAAGGTTGGCTGTTGACGTAACTTTATAAATTAAATTTATTAACCTGACATGTTTGTGAATATGGAGTTGATAATCCCTAAAATAATTTAAACACTTTAAAATTTAAAATTTTAATCCCTAGATCGCCCTTGTGGTATTTGAGAGTCAAGATAGCTCCTCTGGTGATGTTAGGAGCATAGTCAAATATGAAATTGTTGTTGAAAGTCAATCCATCAAGAGTCACATTCACTGCACTTTCAGCATCAAATAATAATATATAGAACATAGATGCAGCCTAAAGAAAGCTAATCTAGCAATGGATCAAATTCATAGTCATAATCTTAAAACAAAAAGATGCTCATTTCAGTGTTCGCTAAGTAATCATCCCAACCAATACTGTAAAGCTAAATCTTCAAACCAGCAGTAGTTGTGTAATTTATAATCTATAAATAGATCATCATTGATTTAATAGATAAATAAAAATTGAATTTAAAAATTAAAGAAATGGTTTAATTATAATTTCTAAGATTCCAATAAAACTCTCTAAGTGTCTCTCCGTTATTTGAGAAACTTTCCTCAACCAGATGGATGTAAGAAACTCCTCTTATATCTAGTATGCCCTCATTAAAATTATGAATCAATATTTTAAATTGTTTGCACCAAAGTTGTAGTCATACTAGTTCTAACTGAACTCAATCTTGTTAGCACTAATTATCTTATCCTTGAATGTGATGGCTCTTGTGAAACTTATAGGTACCTCCGAATTATAGGCTCCACCTGGTTGCGTCTAAGGCTAAGGTCTGTCAAGAGCATCTGAGTTAGGTTCCTTCTCACAAGACATCTGAACAACACCACCTCCATAGAAAGGACATCCAAAATTACAATAAATTATGAATGTAACAACTTAATTATGGGAGAAGGTGTTTAGGGATACAATAACTCCTCCACAAGGCACGAATGAAGTATCTGTGTTATAAGACCAATCGCCATAACTGCTGTAGTATCGTTTTATGTTAATGGCGCTACTCCCCAAATAAGCAAAATTTTGATAGAATGTATTCAAATAATAGTGAGAAGATATCTAATTCAAAAGATGAAAAGGATTTTTAATTGCCAGTAACTAAAATATTTAACTAAGACTCCTGTTTTAACATAATCAGTGTACTCTTTCTTTCCTTCTATGTAGATAACTCCCTTGAATACTGAGTTTCCCTTGAACCTATTGTTTTAGCAAATGATTAAAAGTTAATTTAAGTTTTGGATAGTTATAGTGTCTTTGTTATATTGAATGGATATTAAGTGCTTGTGCTGGACATATGATCTCGTTTTTCCATCATTCGATTGGAAAATTCAATAAATTTCTTTATAAATAATCATAAAATCATGTGAAATTATTGTGTAGATTGCATTCTAATAAAAATCAGTATTATTTACTCTTTATAAATAAATAAAGATGAGAGAACTTTATTTGAATGATGAACATCAAAATAGAATTTAATTTATTGGTTATAATTTGACTTTTTAAATAAACTATTTTCTAAAATGAGATACTCATCACTATCTTTGTCATACTCAAACAAGTAATCTTTTTCGAAAAAGATGTTGCAACCAGTGTCAAATCCCAGTATGTTGATAATTATACACATTTAATTTATTTATTTTTGCCCTCAAACAAACTATTCTGAATCACAAAATAAAATTACAACTGGGCCATTGAAATTTTGGAGCTGAACAATTTTCCCATGATGATGCATCCCATAGAAGGGATTGACCATGGCTACTGAATTTTATTATCTTAAAAAGTAACCGAAGTTTAAGAAACTGCTAATAATATTAATATGAAAGATATTTGCTATCTTATATAGTAAGACTGAAGCAATCTGAGCTACAAGTTAGGGTAGCCTTGGTTTCATCGTCATAGATTCTATTATAGACTGTCATCTACAACTAATTATAGACATTAAGCTTTCTCTATTTTAATAACAAAATGCGAAAATAAAAAAACAATTATTTTGGCCTTTAACAAATATTTTTGAGATCCTAATCAATATTTTTTAACTTTTTTGAATAGTTTGATGGTTAAATGTCTATAAGTCTGAACTGATAAAAATAACAGATAGTTTTCTTAAGGATTGGTCATATTTATTGCTTTAGGCTCAAATTAAATCTTAATTTCATATGAAATTTTATTAAAAATAATTAATCAAAATTTTAATTTAAAAATCCCTTTATTTAAAGAATTTTTTTTGAAGGATTATGAGCATTTAAGTTAATTAAAATTGAGTGTAGTAATTTCGAACAATAGATCCTTCTATTAAAAATATAATTAAAGGTATATAAATGAGATCCGCAAGTTGAGAACTTATCGAATAAACTGTTCTTAAAATATTTAAATAAAAAGCCTAAGTTAATTTAATTTACTGAGTCCTTGATGATTATGTGGCTTCCATAGTCATTTGTCTCTATCATTGAGCTGAAATCCAGCAAGAAATTCCTGAATTCGCAACTCTATAAACTTTATCATAAAATAAAGACCTACATCAATAGTTAGAATTGCAGGAGCAGTCAACTTTGACTCTGAAGATTAAAATAAATATACAGAAGATAAGTAAAGTGTCATTAAAATACATGTTTAAGATAAATTATCGTAGACATTTATCTTAATACCAAGATTGGTACCTTTTATTATTTCTAAATAATTTTTTACCATTTAAGTTTATAATGCTCTTTCTTACATAGATAAACTATGGTCTTTGAAGATTAAAAGCTTTTTACCGTTCCCTTTGTTCCATTAAATATACTTTTTTCTTAAGAGAGAAGCATATAAGCAAGCAAGCTTTTAAGTCAACTTAATTGCCTCGTATAAATCTTACTCTCTCAATTTGAATTGTAAAAGTTATTCTAATTCTATATATAATTCATAATAAGATAAGTCAAACTTAATGAAGTAGCCGCCATCTGCAATGTTGCATATCTCTGATCTAGCAATTTATCATATATGAGAAGAATAAACTATACGGCTGTTTATAGTCAAACATGCAATAATTTTGATAAGTTTTTCCAAAGTCAACAAGAACAAAATTCATTCAAATATTATTCATTAAAATTAAACTCGTCAAATGATAAAGAAATTATTGATTTAAATAACTAAAAGCTTGAATTGTAAATTCTTAAATTATTCTCTGTAAAATTAAGAGTGAAAGGATCCTCTTTGATCTCACAGCATCTCGCAAATGAAGTTAAGCACTAGGGAATACTCTCCTCAGCATTTGAATCTAATCAATAAGTAAAGCTAGAATACTTACAGACGACAGAATCTAGACTATCTATGATGAGATTTTTCATAGTAAGGCCAGCTCCTACTAGGATCTTAAACTTAGTTCCTATCTTATTATAGATAGTGAGCTTGTTTCCATCAGTGACGCAAAGACTGTCAGAGGAGTCTAATGAACAGAAGTATGGCTGAATATTAAGGACTATATTTTGGACGGGTATTGAAGTTCTGAATGGACTGAAAGTAATAGCATAGGATCTGAGAATGAAATGATCTCCCTTCAGAAGGTAAATGTTCACTGAGCAAGTATTTATTACTTGAGCGCAAACTTCATTCACTCGAATCAAAGCATCCATTATTTAACATTCAAATATGTTAGAATAAAATGATAACAAAATAGATTACATTTGAATCTAAAGAAATTTTTTTTTAAAAAAAGATTTGTAATCATAAATTTTATTATCTTTAATTTAGAAACTAGCTTATGATCAATTTAATAATTCTGCTCATATTTATGATTTAATTTGAAGTATTTATTCCTATTTTTTAAAATTTATTGAGCTAAAGGGATCGGCTCTGGATCCATCCTAACCGCTAACATCATACTGTGGATCAGTTTCTGCTTTGACAAAGATATTTTATTGTTGACTATTGGTGTCTTTAGCATAACATCCTCCAAATGTTTCAGCAATAGTATCAGTCTAAATTTAATTGTTAGAGTATATATTACCAGCAAGTAGAAGTCTCCTGGGCATTTAGTGCACTAATCTGCATCTGGACCCATACATTAAACCTAATTTATTCATTTTTTTGGTTTTATATATCCTTTTAATATATAGTGATATACATTTTAGGTAAAGCTAATTTCAAAACTATTATCTATAATTTGTTCCTAATAGATCTGAAAAGAATATTTTTTACTTTTTAAATGGACCTAATAATTCTCAAGTTCTATAAATCAAACTTTTGTAAAGATAGCAATTACATTTAAAGAATGACAACAGACATTAAATTTGATAATAAGTTATAGAGGAGCATTCAACAATTCTATTAAAAATAATTATGTCTTATTATATCTACTATTAAAAAATAGCTTCACTTAAAGGCTTTCCCAAAGTTAACTAAATGTTATTTATTACATTCTTCAGTAAAAGATTTAAAACTTAGCAATACGACAACAAGTTATCATGCATTTTAAATTTAATTTTAAATTGGTAATTTACAATATATATTCAATCTATGATTAACTTTATATTCTATATTAGTCTTGATAATTCAAACTTTAAAAACTTCACTAGACTTAATAAATTAAAATATATTAGATTTATCATAAATTTTATAAGCCATTTATAAACTTATATATTAAAATGTTTCAAAGCATAGGTTTATTCTGAACAAGAAGAATATAATTTATAAATTACTACATTATTTTGTTTAAATTTTTTTTATTTTTAAATAATGGATCAAACCTCTTTAAAAACTACTCTATTAAACTTTAACATAAAACAAAGTTTATATTTATATAGATATTTTAATATATTTAAAAATAAAGAATGGCAGGCTATTAAAATAAAGATGAAAGACAAAATTACGTTAACAAGAAGAGCTCCAAATATTTCCTTTGAAGAATAAATCGAAATATCCCCAATATCCTATCGGGCATATTTTA
>JAJKFJ010015171.1:0-10709 GCA_027382625.1 Tetmemena sp. SeJ-2015 | reverse complement strand
TGTTAATTACAAGCAATAAGATTTACTTGGCACATTTCAAGCACTCTGAACTGATTACCATAGCGTGCACTTACTTCAATAACTCTTCTTTTGGAGAGGGAGCGTTCCTAGATCTAAGAGGAGTATATAATCAAAACAGTAAAAGTGCAAATCTTAGCTATACTTTTGAACTGCTTGAGAACGAGGAGTAAGAGAAAAAGCCTCAAATAAAAATTAAAGAGAATATTACTCAAGGAGATTGTAAATCATCTCCTCCAAGTGTAAAGTTCTGGGTCAATTCAGTTTCGTCTAGAGAGGCCAGGCTTTTGCAATTTTAATTGGAGACTGAGTTAATAGAAGTGCTGAATAAATGTAGTGAGATATGATTGGAATGAATTTCGAATTATTTTTATTTTATTGAAGGAATGTACTCGCAAAGTATAATTTATCGATTTTGAATATCTTGATTCTTATCTTAAACATCAATAAGGCTTTTATAAAGCATTTGGATTTCTGGAATTTACAAAAATTAGTAAAAATAATTTAGAAAAATATATTCAAAATTCAGCCTTAAATTGTAAAATCATTCTTCATTTGCTGCTCTAATTAAATTAATTAACGTTTTATTTTCTAGTAACTTGTTTTCGACTATCTTCTTCTTCTTTACTTGTTTGGATAATAAATATTAGAAGGGGACTTTCCCTATTTCATTTCATGATTAGTTTGAAGTATATTATTTTGTTAAGAGGGGGGAGATATAATTCATAATTTAGTTTTAGAAGTTCTTTTGATGCTAAAAAAGACACGCAGGCTTATCAAGCAAGCGGACTTGTATGGATACCCTATCAGTCTGCAGTACAAGGGGAGGAGTACCTACCATACCTTTTTCGGAGGAGCAGTCACAATCCTCTCTCGAATAGGGGTCTTCATTGTCTTGATAGTCCTTGCAAACAAGATACTCTCGCATTTAATAAGTAGTTTATAGCAAGTGGAATTGTTTAAACTCTAAAGAGAGAGTGTGGTTTCACAAAGATTCGAATATCAGACTTGTTAAAAAGTGAGTGGTTTTTATTAGAGAAAAAAGATTTTTTAAATGAAAGACTTTGAACGACAAGAATGTGATGGATGTCAGTACTGAGAATTTTGACCTAGCCATAGGCATCTAATTCTACGATGGCCAAAACCATAGCGATGTAAAAGCAAACATGTGAATAATCTCAAATATATGAGCTTGACTTTTTAAATATGTAGAGCTACCTCTCCTTCAACATCGACACTCAGGAAATGATATACACCTCAGACGGAAGAAGTAAATTGAAACTTAGTAGTTGCTATTTATGAATGGAAGCGGACAGTCATATGTGAAGCGAGTGATAACTCCATTAAATTTGACCAACTGCACCCTTGACAGATTTCTGGCCCACACTGAAGAAATGGAAAATCTTGGCATTTAAATTTTTCATAAATTATTTTTGCTAAAGGCATTAACATGCCTGGATGGCTCTGCCCATAAAACTTCAGCTTAACTTTATATGGGAAGCCTGAGAGCGCCTCAAAAAAGATAAACAAAAATTTCTAATCTAGGTTTAAGAATATTCAAATTTTTTATTGAGATGATAAGAATCAGGGTATTTCCTTGTTAGAATACAACAGATTCAACAACTATTTGCAAGCCCTACTCAGAGATACAAAAGACCTTCTAACTCGCCTCCATCAACCTTGCTTATAATACTCAAGCGAGAAGTATTTAATTGATTGCGTTTCTTAATTCGTACTTCGATGAGAAGGAATTCAGCAAGTCACCTGTCAAGAGTGAGGTAAAGCAGATACAAAATAGAAATATTTGCCTTTCTTTAGTTTCAATTTGAAGATATTCTACAACTACAACTTCAACCAGTCAATGCAAAAAATAATGTACCTGTAAAAGTCATTCCTCACAACTTATGATTCTAATTATCCTTTTATAATTGCTCATCCCTTTTTATTTTGTATGACAACTGGTTGTCTACTTTATTCTAAAACAAAGGTTATCAATTTTACAGTCTGAGTACCATTGATACGAATATAGGAATCATTCAATTAATCATGAACACTATATAATATAATGTTCATAATTTTGATTCAACCTTCTCTTTTAGAGATGCTATAGATAAATATCTACCAGTCAAATTAGATAGTGTACCTGAATAGATAGGTTACTAGTTTAATCGACATATTGGCTATCTGTATTATAACAACAAAAATATTTCTTTGCTTTAATACTGTGGAGGGTTTGCTAACATTTTAATAATTATTTCACGATATTTCTGCAAGATTATTACCACCAAATATAATCGTTTTTTTCCCTTTATCTATAATTTTGCAAGATAGTTTCGAAGCCCCTCTACTACCAATCGCTTTTTAGTAAAATTTTCATTTAGCAAAATCCACCCACTAGCAACATCTAAATTCATTATAAGTTAATAAAGTGTAAAATAGCAATTCTTTAAAGGCAGAAAAGAAAGATCCATTGCAAAGACTTTCCATTTCTGGGAGGTAAAATTTCAAGAGGGCCTCAGAGGATGCAATTATAAGCTTTTCCGATTTACAAAATGAAGATAAGGCATAAAATGGAAGCAGCTAAGTATAAAATATGGTGCAAAAATAAACTTCACAAATTTAATAGACAATAAGGTTATGAAGTATGCATAGATAGATCTGTAATTATTTGCTGTTGCCATATTTTGTAATAGGAAAATTAATCTGCATTATTCGATTGTTCGAGATTAAATTATGAACAATTATAAAGCTGATTTCTAGTTCAATTAAAAATCCTTGATAGATATGTTTGGCATTATTTTGTGCTATAAGATTTAGAATAGACTTCAGAATTCGCTTCCTTCTACAAGATTGCTAATTCATAAAATCCAGAGCTATCTCAAAGTCTGAGACCTGCCTTGGAAAGCAATGACAAAGGCTATTTAGGACAGTTAAAACGATTGCTTTTGAGTTGGCTTCAGATGCGAAAGAAGCCGGAGCTCAACGCTTGCAAACTTTTCTTTTGAAAAATGTGGTGTAATCGCACTCTTTCAATCAACCGAATGCAGGATCTTAGACAGCAATTAATTTTATCAATAAAATAAATTCTCTATCTTTATCATGAGGCTCATCAAAAGTATGAAGAGGTAGTTGATATTTATAGTAAAATACCATATTTATGCATATATATTGATGCTTATTAAAATTTATATTAGAAAGATAATAAAAGCTGTGAGGGATGTTAAGATGATCAAGAAACTCTTTATAAAGAAGTATCATAATTAAATGATATAGAAATGCAGGTGTAAAATATTTTATCAAAGGAAAGCTATGAAGGAATTTCAATCTAATAGAATTCTGTTTACTAATCTTACAAATATAATGCATTTTATATTCTTAAAAATAAATCTACATCAAGAAAATAAAAACGGAAAAACTCCAAAGACAAAAAATTTACAAGATAAGAAAGAAGAGAAATTACCTATGAACTTTGAATCTATTTTCTCTAAAATGCTGAGCTCCTCCTAAAATATTGTAAATAAATTCATAAGCACAATTTTTTACTTATTTTTAGTGAATAAACCTTTTGCAATTATCTTCTCTTTAAAGAAAATATTATTTTTTTAAAATAATTTTATCTCTTCTTTCAAAATTAATTCCTTGATTTAATTAAGTTCTCTAAGAAGAAAAAAATATTTTGATTGTAGCTAAATAATCCATAGTCTAATTTTCCCTTACTTAAAATTAAATTTTACAACTTCTATATTGACAAGAAACTGATTCTGACTTTCTTAAAGTTGAATGGCTTTGATTAAGCAGATTTTAAATCGAATAAGCTTGCCGTCCTCAAGAAAGTAAGCGCCATCTCTACTAAAATAGATGAAAGAGATAGAACTGCTGCAACCTCCTCTCTTATAAAGCTAAGTCCGTGCATTTTAGACATCGATACTTAATCCGACATTACTACTCACAAACCTATTTCACAGGAAGAAGGACAATCTAGTCCAATCAGAAAACGCAAAATCAGAGTCTAGAATATTTCATTTATTTAATTAGAAGGGCAGGTCAATGAAGTGCAAAGACATCAAGAACATTTCTATGCATTTACTTAGTTAACATCTTTTCATTCCTCAATAAATTATGCAAAGTGCTTTTGAATCGCAGAACCAGAAAACAAGAACTAAGCTTGGTAGACTGACAGACAGCTCTGGGAACAATAAACTTGAAAAGAAGGAAGAAGGACTCTCATCAGCAATTGATGCTTCATAGAAGTCTGATCTGGAGCTTTTAAAAGGCAGATCATACTCTAATGCAAAGCCAATTCTATAAAAGCGAAAGGATTTCTTTATGAAGGGATTTAATTTATATGCATTTTTCTAGCTTAAAAAATAAGATTACGATCACCTTTAACACATAATTCAGAGAGAAAACTTTTAGATAAACATTCTTCAAGCTTCCCACTTGCAAGAATAATAGGACAAAACTAGATTCATTCTTCGTTTTTAGACTTTGATCAATATAAAAATTATTTCTACCTAATTGAATGAGTGATCAAGAAATTACAGAAATCATGAAACTCAAAAACACAGGAGGAGTTAACTTTGACAAGAGAGAAGGGTCACCCAAAAGAACTTTAAACAAAAGACTTAGCTGACTCTCTCTCCTTCTCTCATTTTATACTGGTACAAATTATTTACATAATTTTCATATCCTTGCAATTTACTTTATTTCAGAATTTGTAATTAAAAATTTTGTTTTCTTGCAATTCAAAGCAATAAACGAAAAAATGTTTCAAAATAGATAAGTTTAATCTATTAAATTATTTGCATTGGGCAGAAATATTGTTAAATTAATTATATTTCAGCCCACATCTCAACATATATGCATGATCTTGTGATATTTTAAAATCAGAATTCGGCAAAATCAATCTTAATGGAAAGTTAAACTTAAAGATTATTTAACAGACATGTAATCTCTTATCTCTTTTTAAACTTAGCTGAAAAAGATAAAGAAATACCACTGCTTGAGCATCGGACTAAGCAACTTATATATTTTATACTACCTTCATACCCATACTTATATATCTTTATTGCAACTACCAAGATAATGATGAGGGTATGTAGATACTGCCCTCTGCCGCGTTCGGAGCAAGAGCAGTAGCCAATAAGTTCTCCTCACTTGGCTTTTAATGTAATCTGCTAGAAAATCCCTCCAGTGAGTTACTTTAAGAAACTATTCAGCATCTCATCAAGCAACTAGGAAAAAATTCAAAGAATAGACTCACTGTGGTTTACGTATAGGGCTATTCTAGGTGCTTGAAGGCGAGTAAAATTAGAAATGCAGAGGAGCTAAAACCTTCAGATTTTGAAGTTATTCTTCCAAATGGGTAGTTTAGTCACATTTATTAATTAAGTAGTCTTATAAAATTAAGATGGGGACAGCATTAATGTTGCAGAGGCATTTATGTAGCTAGACAAAGCAATTAGCAGGGTGGAGAACAGAATTCTTTACTTCTAAGATTGCGTAGCTACAGAAGAGATCTACTATGGAAGAGTTGTTTAAGGATATAACTTTTAAACTAGGTCCCCTCGTTGTGTGGCCTTTTACATTTTTCCAAATTATAGATATTGGTAAACATAAAATTTCTTAGAAGAATCTTCATGGCGGCTCAAATCCCTTTCTCTTCAATCAAAATGAAGCATGGAGCACGAAAAAGATTTTGCTCGAGCAGGCTTCCTATCTCAAAGTTGACATTGATCCTAAAAATTTCGAGCAGTTCAAACAGATGAAGAAGATTTCAGCTGAACTATCTTTAAATATTTCATAACTTTGAGAACCATTTATAATTTCAGACTTATATTAAAATTTATTTGATCTTCTTAGCTAACAACAGGATAGACTATTTATGGGTTTCTGTTAGAGTTAAAGATTCTAGAGTTGTGGTTCACTGAGATGAAGAAAGTTCTCGAAACAAAGGCTGTAAAGAAGGTAATTAGTATTCATGACTACTTTCAGCTTAACTAGATCAGCAACTAATATATGACCTTAAAGGATATGATATTCGTCTCAGGAATCACAAACTATAAGATCTTTGAAGTTACAAATATAAAGTTAGTTCCTTTTACTCAAGTTACTTTTCTCTTCATCTATTATAAAATTTCTAAGTAGATTTAAGTTCCTGCAAAATCTCAAAGCTCTCATGTCTAGTATTTTAGAAAGTTAAAACTTGTATTTTATAATGAAACCTTTGTAATTTAATAACCTACAGTAAGCACCCTTTATGAAAAAGATAGCGGGGTCTTGAAGTTACAAGGGGCGAAAAATTCAACAGCCCGTGGAGGATTTAGAATACCAAGCGGCGTATCAACGTACATCATCCTCTACAGCGACAATCACATGATTCTCTTTGACACTCATCTTCGCCAAGATATAAGCTAGCTAGCAATAGACTCTCAACTATAATTTTTTTGGTTTTTTTTACGAATGTATAAATGATTAAAAATTTTATTCAAGGGAGTAAGAAAGTGCTTAAGCTTTTGAACAATTCCTACAATTAATTGTACGCACTAACCAATGTGAACTAGATCTTGGTTTTAAGCAGTCCACAGTCCAAGGAACTTAAAATTTCTCAAGAATTGAATCTTAAAGACCTCTTCCAATAAATATGACCCTTGCTTTGTTGATTACTCTATATGTGTTTATGTCTTGCATAATTGTTTTTAATAAGGGGCTAAGGTGACAAACATGGCTTACTTTGACAGGAATCGACTTGTGATGGCTACCTCACTCGGCTGCATCTACATCATGAGAGAGGTTTTCAACGACTGTCGATAGAGATTCCTTATCCTGCAAAACTTATTTTCCCTTCTCTCTTTTGTCATTTAAATGCTGAAAACTGCAAAAGAAACAGATATTCTTCGAAGAGGTGCACATATCTGCGTTGAGTGTGGGATTCTCTACCCAATAGAAAAAGGACACAGATAAGGTAACTAACTTAATTGAGGAAACTTTGAAAATCGGAGTTGGAGTAGACCTGGAGTACAATAAGACTGAGAAGTAGCTCAAAAAAGTAGAAGGCTCGATTTAAGCCCCCATCATTTTTCTAGACAAGGGTGCGGTCAAATAAACTGCAATAGCAGAACAAGAATAAAGTGTCTTAACTGAAGCAGTGATTATCTAAAAATTAATGCTACATTTTTTCTAAAAAGGTTTCTCAAACTAATTTATGAAATCGTTTCTTGAACTAAATCTATAAACAATAATTCAATTAGATTTGCTAAGAATTTGTTTAGGCTTTTTAATTAAAAATAGCTCCACAAAGTTATAAAAATTTAGTACCGTTTTAGTAAGCAAAGTATTTATTTTAATGTGACCGAGAGATCAACATTTGTAAACTTATCGAAAGTTTTTTTAATTTGTGTCTATGAAGGGGAGCAGATAGTTTTCTATGAATGAGAGAGATCTTGATAAGAAAGCTTTCGATTTGAAAAGATTCAACCGCTCACTGCAAACAGAGTCAGTCCTCAACATCTTAAAAGCTTATTTCAAATGAATAGCATTATGATATCATAGACAAAGGAGATGCACATTACGTGATTTTCAAAAAGGGTTATATGCGTCGAAATATATATTTTGCTTATTATTTTTGGGCATTATTTTTATAGTAAGTCGCTTTGACTCTTCAAATTTTTCCGTTGCGCCATTTAATTTAAAGATGCAAATTCTTATGAAATGGTTTTGAAGTTTATTTCATTTAAAATTGATATATAGCTATTATAATTTTTCTCTCTCAGAATAATGCAGAAGTTAAAAAATGAACATTTTTAGCAAATTATTTTAATTAATTTAACTATAATATATCTTTCTCTTATTTTATAAATTGCGCCAAATGCAGCTCCTCTAGCTTAGAGCGATGACTTTGAGATAAACTACTCTAGGGATATCATCCTAGAGAAAAAGACAGGCGCTTTTAACTTTTTGTTCACTCAAGATAACTATTGCTATATTATAATCATCATTTGAGATAGTCATTTGTTTTTTCTTATTGGAATAGCTCAAAATAAAAACGAATTCCTAAGTGACTTTAAAGTTAAAGTTAAGTAAAGTTAAACCTAAACAGTTATGATAAGTGCGTTTTATCCATTTTTTTGAATGTGACTTTGTTCAAGATGATGTATGAAAACTTCAGCTTCTATGGGGGAATGGCTTGGACGCCCAATGATGATTTGCTTGTGCTCTCTAAAGGCGCGGATGACGAAGCAACTTACTTTGCCTACCTTGAAATCGATAAAGAACTGAAAGACTATTTCTTCAAAGAAAGAAGTACATGAGGAGAAAAAGAAAAAAATAGATTCACTACAAAATAAATTAAAGCAGACATCAAATTAGACTTTTAATCTCTGAAATAACCATTCCATCCATTAATTCTGTGTCAAATATTTTTCTTTCTCTACAATTCTCTTTCAAAAGAGATAATTTATCTCATTTTCTCTATCATTGAAAATTAATCATTGTATCACAAAAATGAATTAGAGAGAGAGGCGAAAATAGAGGATTTTTAGGGAGTTATGTAAATCGCAAAGTAAGGGAAATCAACGTACTAACTTGAGAAACTGAAGAAACAAAATATTAGAAGAAGGCAAGGCTCTCACTCATAAATATGTAATCTCTCAGTCATGGGCTGAGTTTATTTCAAAATTGATGGTAAATATTCTAAAAATAGAAAATAAAATACGATAATTTAAAGATAGAATTTGACTTTTAAATACTAGAAGACGAATGGGAGAAGAGAAGAAGACATTTTGAAAGTCTTAACAATTTAATAGAAGTAGATATTATAAATTTGCAATCAATTTTGATTTTAATTGCTGGAGAAGTAAATTATAGAAGATAGCAAGGAAGCATTCAACAAATAATTTTGGAAGTGAAAACTCTGATTAAATTATAAATTGGTGAATCATCCAAGTGTCCCTAAATCTTTGGTGTGGCTTATAATTTTTCAAATTTATATTCAAAATAATTATCAATCAATTTTCTTACAAAGAGAGTTAAGATGTAATTTATATTTAAATATATTTGATATGTATTCAAATGATGCTTTTATTATTTGTGGCCACGCTTATTTCTCTAGATCATTAATCTTGATTAATATTTAACTCCGTCTCTCATTCACCTTTGATCCCCTCCAGAATTTCAACATAATAATATCCCCTTTTTCGGTAGCGAAATGGAATAAGAAAGTATTATAAGTAGTACAATAAATAACAATTTTTGCATCTGAGCCTTTGCCCCAAGGGTATTAAGAAACCAAGAAATAAAAATGCCCCTAATAATTCTTCGCGAGCATAATTCGCACAAAAATACTCCCACTTAGTTTTAACTATGGCGCAGATAGCGTCAGGGGGCAACTTTAATAAATTAATAATTTAAAAAGGGGATGTGTAATAAATGTTGTGCACTTTCATTTTATTGGAGACTCTATATGTCACTGTGTATATATTTGCGCAGGTTAATTTGTTGTTCAAGTCTCGAGTCAGTTAGTATTTAGTGAATGAAATAGAGGTCTAGACTCCTTAATTTATTTACACACCAGTTACTCAAAACAATATATAGGATGAAATAATGTCCTTATTTAATTTATAGTAAACAATTAAAAAAAAAACAATTTCAAAAAGTAATTGATCTTATTTTTAACTATAATTTCTGACAAAATGAATCATTTTTTGATAAAATTACCTTAAATTATTAAAATATATAAATATCGTTAGGCTTTTAAAGTTACTAAATAAGACATTATTTTATTAAGCGGCCCAGAGCTCTAATAAATAATTAATAAATTATAGTTGCAACTCATCTCCCAAAAACTAATTCATCACCACCACCTATCACAATCAACCTAAAAAATTAAATGAAGAGAAAGAATTTTTCTTTATTAGGTGAAATTATTTTAAATCAATTTCCGAAATGAGCAATCAATTTTAGAATTTCTAACAGGATGCGCAAAATCAAAGCTTTGCCACCCATTCTTCCTAATTTAACCAGATTTATGCAAATAAAAATATCACTAATTACTTTCAGAAAGGTTAACTTTTTAATTTTTAGATTCAGACAGCAATTCAAGAGCAGTGCAACTCACTCCAATAATTTTTGCCCAGCCAGTCAAGCGTCCTTCAGTATCTCAAGAATAAATAATGCATACATTTCATTCCTCATAATATATATTATTTTTGAGTGAATAACTAAGACGGCTTGAGGCTAAACACAGAGGGAGGATTCGCCCAAACATTAGATGACTCTAATCGCAAAAATAGTTTCTTATTCGCCTCTAACCCTTCCTTCCTACTTCCTACTATCAATGATTTAAAACTTCCACAAATATTCTAACTTGTTATTAAGAAATGATTTTGAAAGAAGACAATCACTCTGCGATTCTAAATCTTCTATGAGACAAGTTCAGTAATAAAAAAATAACTATTAAAATACATGATTGGATATTTAAGTAATCCAACCAGGTAGAATAAATTTTACCCTCTAAATTGAAATTTAAACTGAAGTGAAACGTTAAATAATTTAGTAGAAGCCTGGAGTGGGGTTAGTTGTGCAGGTGTCTCGCAGGAAGGAATGAACAATTTCATGAGGGGGCTACCTTCGTCTCTATTTTAGCAGACTATTAGTTAAGCAAAACTTGGTATCGACTTTGGAAAGCTTTAGCA
>JAJKFJ010015170.1:0-10711 GCA_027382625.1 Tetmemena sp. SeJ-2015 | reverse complement strand
GTTGGTGGTTCCCAAATCGATACCAATAACACTAACATGCACTTAAGAAATCAACGAAACTTACGCGAACTGTCTCTGGGCGTTCTGAACGAGTTGCTTTCCAGCAAGGGTGCTTCTAATTTTTCAATTATAATTTTCGAATCTAATCTAGCCATAATTTTAAGGCATCTACTCTTTATTTGGGGATTAATTTTAAATCAATTAACAATACAGGGTCTATCTTTTCTAAAGTATAAAAATATTGCGTGAATTAACAAACTTCTCCAAAAGATTAATTCCATTTTATGATTCTAAATTTCAAAAAATATCATTTATTAAACTTAAACTGTAAACAATCAATCAATCAATAAACTTATCCATTAATAAATTAATTAATTTTCTTAATATAATTGCTTTTTCTAATTTTATTTTTTGTTTTTCAAAAACAGTCTACGAGTATTATATTCTTGATCATAAAATGATAAAATTAATGGTAGTCTCTCCTACTCGAACTGACTTTTTCATAAATGCTTCTGGCTTAAACGGCTAGAATTACTATTTTTATTCTAAACTTTTGAATGGAGTTTCAGGCAAAGATGGACAAAATTACGGGGAATATGGGTTGCATGCTAAACCAGCTCATGATGGCTAAGATGGAGGAGAAATAATTCTAAGATTAGAGAGAGAGTCCTCGGAACAGAACTTTGTAATAATAAGTGGATATGTTTGAGGTCGTCCTTTAAAATACAGCTTCACATGTTTTCTTTATCATCATCTTGATATATAACTTGGAATGATTAATGAACAAGAAGATAAGTGGATATGCAAATTTTAATCCTTTTCTAGAAGCCTTTGCCTTTATTGGTGAGGTTGGGAATGTTATCAGAATAAATGCAAATGGCGGAGATGGTGGGTAGGGCGGCAACGGTGGAAATGGCTAGAAAGGAAGGCCATAGGAATCTGGCCACGGTGGATGTTTTGGAGGTGATCACAAAAACCTTTCCTATTTTTATTATTCTGCTTTTATTATTAATTGAATGGAGGGAACGGGTGCTCAGGTGGAGACGGAGGTCGAGGCGGTCTCGTCCGAATAACAGTCAAAGAAACTGAGATGGACTTGCTTTAGCTCTTTGACCTAATCCAAGTACAAACACATATATATGTGTGATCATTTAAGCAATTTGAGTATATAAGTGCAAGGGGGCTAGGGAGGTATCAAAGTTATAAATGGGAAAGCAGGTAAAGGACTTTCCAGTGGTCTTCCAAGCAGATTTTACAAATATAATGAAATTGCTTAAATTTTTCAATGGGCGTGATGGAAGACCTGGAGACGCCAATCTTCAGAACGGCCGAGATGGCGAGGTCGGATAGGTAATCTACTATGTGGAGAGATTGGATGGGTGAATCGATCGATATGAAAAACCCTTCCTACTTGTGATAAAAAAATTCTGGTATGCTTTCTTAGACGAAGATGGCGTCGTCGAGCTTTGAAAAAATGCTAAGTGTTTCCTTTTTTAATATAATCCAAGCCTGGTGAAACTGGATTGATTCACACAGTCTTCTTTTATTTGATGTTTTTATCGATGAATGATACAGTCCTGATTGAAAATATAGGAGAGATGCCCTCCCCATACGACAGCAATATAACACTAAATATAATTGAAAATTCAAGAATCTAGTAACTCAGCTCATCTCAAATACCTAAAGCCATTCTTCCTGGAGAGGCTATCACTGTAGAAACTCAAGTCATGTTTAAAATCAGAGAGTTACCTCTCCTTGAAAATGAAGAATCTTAAAGTAATCTGAAAGAATAAGCGATTGCTAAGTTCATTAAGGAATGGTATTAGAAATATAATTTTATTATCATTTCATATTTCTAGGAAGGACAGAATAAAGTTATCACCCTCCAGCCAGTTTTAAAATTAGAAAGTCTTTAGCGAAACCTACCTAACTAATCAGAATCTGCCTAAATAAAGATGTCACCTCCAGTCATACACTAATTTAAAGTTTAATTATCTTTAAGAGTCAATATAACGAGTTTCAAATGCTTGAGGAATCAGTATTCTTAAATGCGAACGAAAGTCTAAATTGATTTGGTGAATCTCTCCAATAGGGAGTTTGGAGAAAAGGGAAGAAGGATTCAACTTGTGTTTTCTGCAGCTGGATAATTCAAATTAATACCTAAATGATCTATTATTAAATTTGTAGATAAAACGCCAGACTCTCTGGCCAGAAATTGTATATAAATGATTCAATCCGAGGACAAACTTTGGAGAATGCTAAATGATTCATAAGATAGTGCTTAATATTATTTTATAAATAAATTTGGAGCGGCCCTTCGAGATGCAAATTCAACTTCTTCCAGGTAAAGGTACTTAGAAAATAGAGGCAGATCTAACACTATTTGATTGCAAGCCATTCACAAAACATCAAATTTAAGTGTATGCTACATACTAAGGCTATAGTACCCAGGCTGAAGAACTTAGGACGGAAAGTTACACCTAAGATATCCATATCAGACTTAAATACTAGGCTTCTGCCGACTCTGATATCCTCTTTGTAATTAATGAAGAAACTACTCAAAAAGAGAGAAACTTTGCTTTTTGTCTTTACTTATTTAAAAAAAAAAGAGGTAGATTATATCAAACGAGTGTGCAAATCAATCAATCTAAAGCCAAACTTTTATGATATCAGTTTGGAGGGTGAATTTAAAGTATCATTCATTAATCTTTTTTAAAAAAAAAAAAATTTGACCTTTTCAAAAACAGAGATGCCCGAGAAGAGAGCTTTTTAGCGAGTGACTACAGTGATAAGACCATCGTCATACTAAACTAAGTCTTAAAATTCCAAACACTAGGAGACATTGAGCAGGAGTCTTTTACACACGCTTTCCTCGATAAGAGCCAGCTTTTAAGAGCAATTTAGGAATATAAAGTGCGGTTTATAGTCGTCGGAAAAATATTTCACTCTATCAACTTCTGGCTCTATCAAATGAAAGAAGAAGATTATAGCAGAATCTTGAATTAGCAGCCTCATTTCCCTAACTTCAAATCGTTACTTAAACATGAACTTAAGGTGCTGAGATCGCCTTAAGATAATCTAGATCAATTGCGACTCTGCTCTATATTCTCCATTCCATTCATTAATAAATTATGGTCTATTGAAATCTGAAATTTAATCCTCTCTCTGGTCCTAAAAATTAGAGATAAGCCTAGGCAACCTAGAGTCTTTGGAACTTCGTGAAGGAGCTTAATTCTCATAGCTTAGAGCACTCTTATATAGGAGGAGTATTGGGAGATATGCAAACTCCTGCTTCTTCAATTTTAGGAGGGATTTTCCGGATTCCCAATAAATGCGGAGACAATCTACGATTTTGCGAGCATCCACAACTTGACAGCGAGAACTTTGATCTATATTTCCTGATATTCAATACAATGGAAATTAAGAAGAGGACTGAATTGTATCTTCGAATGACATCTCAAGATTAAGAGGATAAAATTAAAAGCTTATTCAAGATCTTTTCTGAGATTTAAATATATTTAGTTGGCTTCTGAAAGCACTAGAAGAAAGCCTGATTTTTAGTTTATCTAGGGAGCTATACGAGATCTGTTCCAATAAATAGGACCCTCGCTTCATAGACTTGAGAAAAATTATTTTGCAATAGATGTTCTGCTATTTATACTTATTTTAATAGAAACTTTAACTCCTTCCTTTCCTCTTTAGAAGAGTGCTTTAATTAAAATGAGACTCAACATAGGAGTAATTCACTTAATTAACCACCGCTTGTTCCTTTCGTTGAGGAAGAAGAAAAAGATAAATTTATTTATTTTCCCTTATTATACATTCATTGATAATTTGAGAAAAAGAGTTTCATTCATAGATTTTGCGAAGTGAGTAAAGATAAGATTTAAAGGAGGAACTAGATCCTCAAATGGAAATTGAGTATTAAGAAGGACAGATAAAGAGATCAGAGAGTTTAGACTAACTGCTTTTGAAGATTTTGAAGTGCCTGCAAAATCAATGCCGAGTAAAGTCGCAGATTTAGTTCTGGAGCAACAAGTCTCGAATCGTTAAAGATCTCAGCTCAAAGAAAAGAATTCTGCTTAAGTATTTAAGACCAAACTAAAAAATTATTCACGAAGAGACTACACTTATTTAATCAAAAATTGTTGCTTTTTAGAACATTAGATATCGATATTTTTATTTCATATGATTGTCTTCAAAAAGTTTATAAAAAAGCTTTAAAAGGGAATTGCATAAATGATATAGTTTCATTAAGTTAGAATATAACTATATGAATTTGTAAATATTTCTCATTGCTACTTTACTTGTATTTTTTGTATATGTAAGAGATGATGTTGAGGTTAAGAGAATAAGTGAATCGGAATAAGGGACTGTACCCTCACCTACCCAAGTACATGAATTTTTTAAGCTCCTAAGACTTGAGTTAGACTCATCTGATGAGCAAGTATGGGGAGCAGCTGATTATGAAAAATTTTAATAACATTCATTCTCTCAGAAATGAAGAAATTAGAGATTAGTAGGTCCTCAAAATACTAGAAGAGAGCAACATGCACCTCAAAAGAGAATTGGAAATACGAATATGAAGCCATAAAGGACTAGTAAGCAATTTAAATTCAAAAGAATACGGACCTTCCTTGAAATATATTATTTGGAGAGCAAGCTACTTCTTATAAAGAGTCAAATCATCAAATTACGCCTCATTCTATTATTAATCTGAAAAATAATCATAGATGCATTTACTGCTTAATTATTTTGCTTAATTTTATAACTTTTGTTTTCAAGTTTATCCATTATCTAAGTTTGGATGAAAAATTAATGGTAAGATTGTTTGATGAAGTAGCGTATGCGTTAAAGATATTAATAGTTGTAGTATTTTACAAATATACCAAATTTTTAAATATAAAAGGTATAAATTAACCTCACAATCTATAAATGAAATTATCATTTAAGAAAAGTAGGATTTCTTAACTTCATAAATCGCACTTATAATTTTATCTAAATTTTGATGATGAGCATAAATTTAAGAGGTATTCAGGGTCGGAACGCATAAGACGGCTTGTGTGGACAATACCCTGGATCTGATGGGTTAAATGCAGGCGCATAATCTGAAAAAGGAGGCGATGCAGGGTAAGCCTATCTAAGAGTTTAAAGGGTGGAACCTCTCAGCACGAAAATATTGGTGAGTGGGATGGTCTGTGAAAAGCCATTCTCACAAGTTTACGACTTAGGCTCAAACTCTTTGTTGTAAATTGATGCAAGAGGTGGAGATGGAGGAAGGGGTGGAAACGGTGGCAATTTAAATATAGCTGAGAATATAATGAAAAATCAAATTAGTTTAAAAAGAAATTAAAATAGATTATAATCGTTACTGCTGAAGTGTCTCAGAATTGAATAATAATTACACCATTCGATTCAGCATAAAATTCTAAGAATCTTATATCTTTGCAACTTTTTTGTGGGAGCGCTGAGTAAAGAGTTATTAGTGACACAAGTTATTCTGAATTCGATATTGAAGAATTTGAAGTGTGCTTACCTCGTATATTTCTGGTGAGAGGTGCTGACGCGATGATTAATGAAGAAACTCATATTAATTTTTGATCGAACAAACAGCAGATCGGTGAGTGAATTTGCAATTTTAATTGCCACCATTTTACAACTACTAATTTATTATTTTAATCAATCACCAATTTTTATTTAATTGATACTTTAATATTCTGTAAATAATATTCATCTAAGCATTTTGATATGAATGGAGCTGATGGCTTTTCTGGGAATGATGGTTAGAATGCGACTTCTGGGATGTCTGGGTCTGACGGAGAATAGGGTGGAAAAGGTGGTGATGGTGGATTGGGATCTTCAGGATCTGATGGAGGTAGAGGAGGCTTCGTGTAAATAACAGTGAAAGAAGCTGACATGGATTTGCTTTTGCTATTAGATAAAATTCTTGTACAAGGTGGCCAGGGAGGGAAGTCAATTATTTATAATGCTTAAAGTACTTAAGATATCTCTATCTTAATTGAGTAAGGTGAAAATGGCAAGGGTGGCCGAGGTGGAAGTGGTGGTCGAGGAGGTAGCGCATACTCTTAGACTATCATTTCCAACAATGCTTATATTGATGCAGAAGGCAATACTCAAAGTACCTAGACTATAGATTGTCAATCCTAGCCAGGCGGCTCTGCTGGATAATCTGGGATCCCAGGGAAAGACGGAAATGCAGTTCTCCGTAAAGGAAAAAATGGGTTAGACGGCAAATTAGAGTTCATAATTGAACACCCCTCTGGTGAGATATCATACTAGGACAATTATTATCCTCAATATTGTAGGGAACTTAATGTTCATTTATTTTTTATACAAGTACAAACTAGAAGTTGAGGATTTCACATTCGTTATGTATGAGGACGATGAAGTGTTTGAGCCTGGGGAGATTGGGATGATAACTTCAGTCACTCTCAATAATTCTGGACTAATGCCCACCCCCATTCAAAGCAGTTTCTTATTGAAAGTTCAAGCATTAGAATTTAATCTTTTCAATTTTATGAATGGATTGTGGATCTTGGTCAAAGCTTCGAATTACCTAGAGCCATTTAGCCTGGCCAGCAACTCACTCTGCCCTGCAAAATAGATTTCAAGATAGCATATCCTTCTATTTACAAATTAAATAAGATTCTAGTTAAAATTATTTAATTAGAAATTTAATAAATATGCTATATAGAAACTCATGGATATTCCATAAGCCACCGAAAATTATTATTCCACAATTCCTACTTTCTAATTTAGTAAATAACAAAATTAATGCATGAAAGCAATATAAGCTGTCATCATTTGAAAGTTTATAAAACCTACAAAAGATTCTCCAGACGAATTCAGTTTGGTATTGAAAATGGAATGGATTTCCTATTATCAGGCATCGAAGACTGACTGACTCAAGTTTCAATGTTTCCTTGTAAAGAAAAATATTTAAGGCAGATAAATGAATAATGTTAGAGCATTTAATTTTCCCTAAATATTCTCCTACTTCTTCGCTAGTTAAAACCAGATTTATTATTTTTGGATATAATCCTCACATATCACCTGAGCCTAAAGTTGAGCATAGTTGGCTTTAGGTTCTCTTCGAGAAGCCTTCCATATCTAGAACAATCAAAGTAGAGGCTTATAATATTAAAAAATATTTATACTTCTCCCAAAATTCTCAGCTTTTCATACCCCCTAGAGCTAATATAGTTTCAGTGCTTGAAGAACTTCTACCCCAACTAACTTGCAAAAGTAATTTTAAAACTAGCAAACAAATCAAACAGAGCAATTGGGGGTAACTTAAGACCTGCTGAAATTAATTTTTCACCAGGAAAAGGTAAATTCGATACCTATAAAATAATTTATTTAATTACCTCTCAGATTGAGTTCTCTTACAAGCAATCAAGAAAGACTTTGACTCAGCCATTTGCAGTGAAGTTACCTCTAATTGATGCAAAAGAAGAATTCACTTTAGAAGTAGAGATTAAAATTCCTAAAGTAGGCTACCTTCTTAATGGGAAGTTTTGGGTTTCATTACTTCTTGAGGATAAGAGGAATATCCAAAATTAAAACCCTTGTAAACAAACTTTATCAAAATTTATTTAAAATTTTGGGGGGACGGAAGTGCACACCCCCCTAAATATTAACAAAATGCCAATAAAAGTGCCCATACAGTTCAAAATTAGCTAAAAATTCCAAAAAATTTAAGTGATTCTGGCTTTTAACATTTCCAAGAGGTTTATTTTTACGAATTTCAGTTTTTTTGGTAAGATCTATTGTTATTATTTATTGAATTTAATATTGATGACTGATTGATGTTATGATTTTGTTTAATTCCTCAAAAATAACTAAGTTTCATTTCATTACTTTATATAAAGCTATTTTTAAAGAGGTTATCTGCTCTATTGTAAATCTCCAGATAGTTGGATAATTTGAGAACTTATTTAAACCATGAATTTTGTTATGATTATTCTTAAAAATTGTACATATAATTTTAAGATCGTCTAAAATATTTTATAGAGTTTATCAATGAGTTTACAGCAGTAATTTTTGTAATTGCAGATATAGTGATATCTTGGCTATTATATGTAAACTTGTAAGATTCTTCTTTAAATATTTTTCAAGTTAAGATTGCAAAAATTTTGATAAAACAACCAAATTACATTTAAAAAACTGAAGGGCGAATTATAATTAATATGTATCTCTAGTATCTTCATAACACTTTATATTCATGAGTAAAATAGAACTCCAAAATAATTTTAAGGTAATTTTATAAAATTTAAAATCATAAATTTTTGACCCTCATGGAAATTTTTAAAGCTAAAAATTCTTAATTTTTTGGCATTTTTTAGACGATTTTGACCTTAATGGATGTTATTTCATAAATTTTGATCATAAAAAGTGGGGGGTGTGCACTTCCGCCCCCCAAAATTTTATTTGCTCATTTTTATTCATTCCTTCAAACATAAAATTCGAACTTGCTTGATTTATAACTCTAATCCAAACTAAGATGTGGTATTCGTGATAAGCGAAAATACTAAACTTTCCGATGTCAAATTCATTGAGGATATGTGTTTCTAATATGACATCATACCTAACTTCTATGATCTTTTAATTTTAATGAGTCAGTTAATTTAACATAGT
Source organism: Tetmemena sp. SeJ-2015 (assembly GCA_027382625.1). NCBI lineage: Eukaryota > Ciliophora > Spirotrichea > Sporadotrichida > Oxytrichidae > Tetmemena > Tetmemena sp. SeJ-2015. Next base: position 2,053 of record JAJKFJ010015170.1, on the reverse strand, counting down.
GAATTTTTGAATTTCTCGTTTACTTAAATTTCTTTTTATGAAGTTTTTGAATGATGTGAGTATGCAAGGGCATTTAAATCTGTTTGAACCACTTGGCTTCTTAAAGACTTCATTAGCCTAAGATCTGCAAAATAAGACGCTGGTAGTTTTTAATCACTAATTCTCTTTAAGCTAAATTGACGAGGATTCAGTTAAGGCCTGGACATTAGACAATTTTTTTAATTAGAATTTAATCTTATTTGATTAGACTTCTTGTAAAAGGAAGATTTGTTGAAAGCCATTTCATTACACTAAGTGCATTTCGTAATTTGTTCTCCAAATAAACAAAACTATATCAACTGGACTTTCAAATCAAAGGAATTTAGCCTTGAGCTACCTCAAGAATCCAAATTCAAGTGCATAGATGATTATATTAAGACTGAGAAAGGCATTAATGAGTAAGACTAGTTTAAAAGAATTGGTAAAATAATTTCGATAAGATAAAAACCTAAAATGATGAGCTTCTAATCAATCTATATAAATATGTATGTCCCTCATAATTCATTCATTTAATCAAAGTGGAGGTAATTAATAAATTTAAAATTTACTTAAGAGAAACGTTTCACAGTTAATATATTAGGAATATCTTATAGTCCATATCGTGATGGTCAACGTCATTTAAATTTAGTATTCCATGGATGAATAACGTAGATTGTTTTAATTGAGAGTATCATTAATTATAGTTAACTACAAAACAGCGCTATAACTACATTACTTCAAAAGTCGGATCATTCTCACACTAAATTAATGATTCCCTAACTTCGAATTGAGAGCACGCAAGGAGTTATCATAATGGTTAATTAATCTACTGAATCTGGTAGTAAATGCAATGACTTGCAGCGAGTATCAATCGAATTCTTTTAGTATAAAATGAAAATATATCCAGCTAGTCTATTTTCAAAATTTTGGAAATCATCTTACAATTCTATTTCGCATATAATTGATAGATGCACTCTAACTAAGTTGGTCTTTTTTGCTTGTAAATATAGTCAATATAGAATTCCAATATTAAAAGTCTTTTTATTATAGTAGGAATTTTAATTAAATCGGTGATTGGTTGAAAAAATAAATGGAGATTTGCAACTTCGTGTCAGGTGAAATCATTTAAACACCCCCTGATCTGCAGCTTGTGCTTATAAAAAATTATTATGAGTTTATTCTTTAATCATCTTCATAGCTCCTCTCAGCAGTGAGATATGACTCACGCACTTTTCTTCATCATCTTCATATGAAGTTGTGTCGCTTATAACTCTTTACTGAGCACTTCCACACAAAAGTTGCAAGGATAAAAAGTTCTTAGAATTTAATGCTGAATCGAATGGTCTAATAATTATTTAAATTGGACATACTTCAACTGCTACTGATTTATTCCTTTATTCCATTTTAATTTAATATATAATTTAATTCTCTTTTTTATTAAATTCTCAGCTATAATTCATATTATATATGATTTTCCTATTTATTAAATATAACGGTCTTCTCAAATTCTGGAGTTCTTATCTTAATAATTCACAATTTCCTTCAAATTTATTTAAAGCACAGTCTCCTCTGGTCAAAATAGTGGCAGTTTTCTTTAGCAATTCTGTGATGACTATAATATTTTTAATTTATACCCCCACTCACTAATTCTGTATTAAATTAATAGCTAATAAGTGGAGGTAGCTTGAGGATATGACTCTTGAGATTTTAAATACGCTGGAATTGAATTTCCCTCATCACTCTTATGTTGGCTTCAAGATCGAAAATAAATTTCTCCATTTTAAAATATTGTAAATAAAATGAAGGTGAGAATCCTAAGGAGCTAGGATACACATACTTAATGAGAACTCCGCCTAAATACCATAACCATCTAAAATATAATTCATTCATCTGTAGTTCTTAGATTTCAATATTGTAAGAATCAGGGGTGAAGTCAAAATTGGAGAAATAAATAAATACGCAGACACTGAAAGTCTTCTCCTATATGCAGGATAAATATAGACCCGCGCCAGAATAATTGGACTCAGATCGACAG
>JAJKFJ010015165.1:0-41266 GCA_027382625.1 Tetmemena sp. SeJ-2015 | reverse complement strand
TATTAAATATCTCGCTAATTCACTCTAACTTAATCGTCTTCTGCAAGACATATTTAATAGTGATTATGAGCTGTATAATCTTGTCTGATCTCTATTGTTTGAGATTGGAATCTGATTATTCTTTTTTATGCTCAAATGTTTTATTTTTTTTTATTTTTATTTTATTTTATTTATTTTATTTATTTTTTATTATCTTACAATTACTAATGCGAAAATGATTTAATTGAATTTAAAATATAAATATTTCTATAATTGTTTATGAGAGATATTTTATTTATTAGATTGTCTATCAAGCACTGTCAAAAACGGCTTAAAATATATATATAATGCAAACTAAGACCCTTTGATTTACTATGTCATTCAGTTGCTTCAATAATGTACTAATATGGGTAAAATACGGATAGATTATTACAAGCATAAAATACAATGATTTTCAATTCAAATGCTATTTCTTACTTATTTTAATTTGCTTGTCTTTGGCTTAGGTTCTCCTCCTCAGTATTTCGGATATTTTATAGCAATTATTTTATCTAGAAATCATCGAACTCTATTTGCTTCATTTTCACTCTACTTGCCCTAAAGTTCGCCGTGACCTCACGTTTGGATTAACTTACTTTTGTTTTTAGGTAGGAGGATCCTTTTTTTACTGATTCTTTAAGCTTGACTCATGAAATAAGTTCCATTAGAAGGATCTTTTTTGAATTGAAGAGTTCCAACAAGCCTATATGTTCACCTAAAAAACTAGATTAATCGAGAAAAATGGTTTACTTACCTCTTTGTCTTTAAGATACTTGAAAAAGTAACATTTGTGATGAGAGAAGGGCTTATGAAGTCTCCAGTCTGCCATTACGAATTTATTTAAAAATATTGACAATTCTTTTCTCTTGCTATTAAATTAATTATAGTAAAAGCACTAACTAAAAATACTTGATTACTTGTTAGCATGATTATCTAATCTTATTTGACCCATATTAAATCCTTCTAATACATATTACTCAAGATGACGGAAGTGATGGTACTCGAATATGCTAGCAGAAAAAGACTTCAAGACCTTAGCAGAATTCAAGCAGCACTCAAGGAATAGAGAACATTCCTCCAGAGTTGATCTTTGTAGCTGGTCGCTCATCAGCATTCTGAGCGAGAGCCAGTGAAGACAGATAACTCTTTCATGAAAGGAAGGCTTGAGCAGAGGTTGAGTCCTCCTTCCAACCTTTGAGCGAATGGAAGATCTTGATGAGGACAATTGGCATAAGTCAGATTCAGCTTAAGTGACTTCTGAGGAACCTCATAGAATGGTTACTCAATAAGTCTTCTGTTTTTTTAAACCAAATTTAATGTTACCTTGAACATGACTGCCACAATACCCCAGCTAAAATTCTTCTACTACTGCGAATGCTCCAACGATTACCTTATATATAGTAGTTAGTACGAGAAAGATTTAATATTATTAAAGATTGCATTAACCCTAGTTTTAAAAATATTCTTCTTCAATATCGTATCTTTTATTAAAATTTTGAATAATATCTTCATTTATTTATTTTGTACTTATTAAAAATTTAAATAATTACACAAAATGTAGGGGCTTTAATAAATTAAAGAAGTCAAAATATTGTAAAGTTTATTTATTGAAAGTAAATGTATCTGAAGAATTTGTTAATAGATCTATAATAATCTTAAATAATTTTTATCCCTTTGTTTTTTATTTTTAAGGTTTAGATTTTTTAAATATACTTTATAGCATTCAGACTTTTAAACTAGAAATATAGGCTAATTAATAGTATTTTTGATTTATTTAAGTGCAGGATTATAATTTATAAAATGTGGTAACTAAATAAATTATTTAGAAATTTAAAATCATTTAATTGTAAAACATATCAACATAATAGGTGATTAGGTACTAAATTAACAAGCTATTTTTAATATTTTTAATAGGTTTAATAATATATACTTATTATTATTATATCTTAGAATAAATAGCCAAATTAACTAAATTAAAATTTTTTATTTAAAATGTATCAAAGTTGCAGCTGTTTAAATTTCTCTCATTTAATAATGATTACACTTTTCGATTAAGAAGTAAATTATAAGAACTTTTTATCTTTGCAACTTTTGAGTTAGATCTCTCAACCAACAGTTTTAAGCGATATAAATTATTTAAATAGTTTGAAGATGAGAAGGAGGAAGATTGAGTATATGAGATCTCATTGCTAAGAGTTACTGCAGATTTTTAAAGAAGAAACTCATATAATTGTTGATTGCTATTCAACAAGTTACAAGTAAAGATATTATTAATTTATTTAAAATGCTAAGTTTGTAACTCTCAATTTAATAAAAAAAAACAATTATTTTTTAATTTAATTCTATACTATATTATATAAATTATTTCTTACAATTTGAAGGAGGGTAATGACACTTATTGTGAAGTAACGAATCCTCCTACCGAATCAGTGACTTGCGCGGTAAGCACTACTCCTGCGCCTCCATCCACTTCTCCAGCTCCAGAGACAACATAGTCACAGACCACTACTGAAGTCCCTACTCCAAGTATTCCTCAAAGCTCAAACAATTCTATTCCGGTTCCATCAGCAACTCCTGCTGAAAACTGTACTTGCAATTGCTCAGCAGAAAATACACCCAACGACCAATACAACTAGCTTACAAATTTAAATTACTATTAAATTTAAAATATTTATCAAGAAAAATACAACAACAAAAAACAAATAGTGGAGCAATCATATTTTCAACTTGAAATCCAATTAAGGCAATTCTGATAATCATTCAAATAAAATTGGAAATAACTTACTTTTTTATTTCAATTTTTTATCATAAGAATAGTTATGCTATTATTTTGATATATTAATTTGAAAAAATCTAAATTATTAAAATTTATATTTAATTTCTGATTATCAAAATCAATTTACTTTATAAAAATTATAATCGCATTATTGTGAGAGAAAGTTAAATAGTCTATAATTACAAAATACACAAAAGAGAAGCATATAAATTAATTACATTTTTTTAATAAAAAATTTGGATTTTTATACAGTAATTTGAAAATGGAAGAAGTAAATAACAGATAGAGTTATTATTGCAAGAGTTTAAGTTACTAGCTTATCGTCTTATTTCCTAATACATCTTATATACTTCATAGTTCAGAAGAGAGCGTGTTTTCAAGAATTGTATTCTAATATAATTTAATATTATATAAGTTATGTTTCGCAATACTAATGGATTTTAGATTATTGAATGAAGGGTAGTCGTGGGTTCTAAAAATATCAAATACTGAAGTCTATCTGAGGAGATTCTTGGATTGAAAATTAAGATACGCATTTTAAAGCAACAGGCTTGCAGAAGGATGCCACTACTATAGCTGATATGGGTCATCTGCAAATCATACTTTGAAATAAATCCCTTAATATATTCATATGTTCGTTTTAGATTATGAAAATTAGCGAAGTACAAAATAATACTGATTTACTTCCATTCAGATTTTTTGCGACCATGAAATATTCTATTCTTATTTTTTTTGCTTTGTTAATGTTACTTATAGATAAAATTAATGTGAAGATCAGGCTTTGAAATCAAATTAATCTGATGCCTGAGGAAATTTGTATCTATTTAAAAATAGGAAAACATCACTTTGGGATCTGAGCAGTAAGATTAAACTTATGCAATATTATCAAATGCAATGAGAAGAAGACATATTAGAGATAATTCTTATTAAATTTTTTAAATAGGAAGATGCACTAAGAGAATTTATAATATGTCAAGCTCTACTACACCAAATAAACTCACTATTTTATAAGCAAACTCAAACTGATAGCTTTAGAAATTATTATTTTAGTATCAAATCCAATTTACAGAAGAGCTAAAACTTTACTGACATTTTATGAGTTTGTTTTTTTGATATATTCATTGAAATTTTAAATAATTTTGAGTTTTGAGCATTTTTACAAATTTATTTTTAAATATCAACATTTTAGTTTTCAAATCATAATTAAAATTTATATTTTTGTTTTTTAAATTAATAATTAAATTAGAAATAAAAAATTCGATTATGAAAAACGAAACAAAATATGCTTGGTATTAATAAATGCCTCTTATACCTTGAGTTTATCTCCTAGAGGCGATATAATTTAGGAATCTGTCAGCAAGAAGTTGTGTACTTAAAAATGGGGTCCTGATAATAGGGTCCTTATGAGGAAGGTATCTGCTAACTTAATATAAAAAACTAGATGAGTGGCTTCCTGTCCAAGTCCCTAATCTGCTTCAATACGGAGTGATGAGACTTATTGGCAACAACACAACTTTGCAGCTAGAAGGCTATCATTTAACACTCTGGAACTCTTGTGTTTGCAGTCAGAAGCTAGCATATTTCTTCTACTATTTCGCAGGTGAGTAATAGAGTTTTGTTTTTATAAGATATGCTAAATATTGGCCTAATCACTCAGAAAGGTTGATGGCAGGGGTGTCACAGGTGTATTCCACAAATTTAGTCCTGCTTTCATATGAATTATGTTTCTCCTTAAGGATTTTTTATTTCCCTTAACAATTCTTTATATTTTTTTAAACTTATTTTTAAAAGGGCATATATCAGCTCGCTAATGTTTATTTTATTTGTATTAAAATTTTTTTAAACTTAACAGCAATTATTTTAGACTTATTTGATAAAATATGTAGGAATTAAGCCAACTCTGAGGCATAAGTTTTATCTAATCTTAAAAGCAAATTATTTAGTTGTTTGTTTTTTAAAAATATAAAGTGAAGAGAGGAACTTTAAAAAATAAACTAGGTATTCAATAAGTCTTATAGATAATTAATTATTAAAATTCAAATTAAATTGCTTGAAAATAAATGAGATTCATTATTTTAGTTATATATTTTATGAGTCGCCTGAAGAAAATTTTTTTTTAAGTTGTGATTTATTTATCTAAAATTTAAAAGTCAAATTTATCTAAGAGTGTAAGATACATTTATTAGGGCATAGATTATTAAATTAGAATAATTTCAACAGCAGTTAAATGGATTCTTAGTTTATCAGAGTTAATAAAAATAAAAGTTCGAGGCTTTTGATCCAGACCAAACTGCATTTCTCGATCCCCAATAGATCGCAAGTATACTCTCGGTATTAACTTTATTCTTAATGAGTGTAGCCTCCCTTAGCCCTAAACGAGGTGATACAAAAGAGTAAGGCGTTCAAGATGCGATTGCGACAGGCAACTACTTATGAACAGCAGATCACTGCCATCTTTAAACGATTCGGCACTCTCGACTCAATTATCCTTAAGTTGCGATTTTTCTTTGCTTGCGAGTAGGTGCAGTCAACATGATCGTCTAGCTGTGGCAAAGGAATGGTTTAGAGTTTGTGGCGAGGAAGAGCAAAAGGAGAAGGAAGCCCCTATTCTTGAGAGTCAGCAATAAATATCTTTGTCAAGTAATTAAATGAATAAGTTCTTCTGAGCCTCGCTTCACGTTGCTACTTCCTTCACTATTGCGACAACATCCATATACTCTAAACAATTTATATGAGAAAGATCTACCTCCGCTATAGCTTGAAGTAACGTACCACAGGCAATTCCTATCGATGCAAAGAGGACAAGTAGCAAGAAGTCAAGAGCAAGCAACAGGAGTTCTAAAATTATCTAGTGGGTTAGATCATCGAGGGTCTACACTTGGTCTTTTTGGTGAGTTGAAATTAAAGGCAGATCAGTCTTCAATAACCTTTAATGGTGTCTTCTTCTACACTAAAGCCATCTCTAACAGCAACAACCTCCTTCACTACCTTGCCTTCCTCAACGTGCTTTATCCTCAGCTACCAATTAGCTGTATGGTTCTCAGGATAACATGTAGATCCACTAATGCCTGAAGGTTCTAAAGAAGATATCAGGCAACTGCTCTATTGAATTCTTTCTGAATACTGCTTTACTTCCAACCTTGTAGATTGCCTCTGGGTGTTACCGAAGCTAGAATGGAGCTGTCTCATCACCTCTCAGCTTGTACTACCCGTCTCAGAAACACCTACCTTTACATATTATATTAATCTATTTAAAGATTTGTATTTAAGTGTACTACTTCCGCATTTAAAATTGATTTTGTACTATTATAATAAATTAATTAATTTAAAAGAATTATAATAGCTATAAATGAATCAATATCATAATTTTATTTTTAAAATTATTTTTTAAAAATAGTGGAAAATATTTGTTCAGTATAATATATATTTATTTCCATAAATATTTTGCATGAACTAGCAGTACGATTGTATTTATAACAAAAATATAATCAAATATATATTTTACAATATAATTTGGCACTAACTGGGTATATTATACAAATAGAATTGATTTTCAAAATTGAAAAATAATTAACTTGAACTACAGGACGTTTTAAAATTATATCAGAAAGCAAATAAGAGAAGTCAATTAACTGTTTCATTTTAGTATTGAGAGAAGAGAGAAAATTACTAATTCATAATTATTGAGAAAATCAGTGAATAAATCAATAAATTAAAATGCCTTAAAATAACAGCTAATTATTTGCACTTTCAGTAATAAAAATTATGATTTTGATATCTTAAATTCAAAAAATGGAAGGATACCTCATCACAGAGATTGAGAAGAACGAGAACTTCAAAGCCTAACTCTCATCATTGTAGCTATCCAAAATAGACTTGACCTACTCAAACTTCTTTAAGAGCAGAGGATACGAGATTATTCTTGGCTGATCTGGAAAGACTATTGCACATATCCATTAGTTTTCAAGGATCAAGGGAGTACTCAAACTTATTCCTTAAGAAGCTCTCAAACTGTTACACAATGCTTTTAAGAAGAGTCAACTAGACGCAATACAGTATGGCCAGTGATCGCAGTAACATTTTTCATTGGGGAGCTAGCGAATGACTAGAGCTGCTGCATTTTTCATATGGCAACCAGGATTGCCTTTAAAGGAGAAGCCTATGGAAAATCTTCAAGACGTAGAACATTTATTGATCTCGCAGGAAGTGCTCAGCCACATGGCAATGGTGACTGGGCTAAATGAAGAGTCTGGACAACTAAGCTTTTTATACTTGGCGAGCTTCACTTATTACATCGCGATTAGGTAAAGGAGCTAAGATTGATCAGGAAGGAAGGTGATAAACTAGAGGGTAGGAGATAACTTAGGGCAAAAGTTAGAGTGAATTTTTAAGTATGGTAGATTCTCGCCAATTCGCTCCAGTACAAAATAATGATAAATGAATCGCTTAGCAATGAAAAGACTGCTCCATTTTTGTAGGAATTCAATCCTAAGCTGTAATAAGTCTAATGAAAGAGAGAGCAGGACAATGCTCGAATACAAGACATCATTAGAAGAAAGTCGCTATTTAAATTGAAGAGGATTGTATAAATATAATTTCATGAATAGAATCGAGATTTTCAAAAATACAAGTTTTTATTTAGAGATTCTATTGCAAGGTATTTGTTATCTGCTGGTTCGCTTTTCTATTTATTTTGAAATTATTTTTTAAAACATTTTATGATATCAATTAAAAAATTTTCGTTTATTTCATGGTTTGAGTCCATATGAATGCGTTTTATCTACTACTTAAGTTTATTTCTTAGCTAAATTACTTTGGGGATGAATGATGAAGAATGATGAATTATTGAGTATAAAAAAAAATAATCAAGTTCCAATATAGAAATCAGACTTAATTAAACAACTCAAGCATGCTAAATTACTTTAAAATATCATTAATACAAATCCTTAAAATCTTTAAGTCCATTTAAACTGCTACTCTCTGTTTCATGTATTATTCTATGTCTATTTAATTTTTTGGGTGAATTATCTCTCTATTTCTATTTTAAATGCCGATATATATATATTGATAAAGTAATAATGCGAATGATAATTAATATTGTTTAACTATTTGCTTAAATGTCAAAATATAATCAAATAAAAAAGGTCTTCTTGATTTTAAGATTTACCATCAATTTTAAGAATAATTTTAATGGAACTAAGTCCACCTCATCCTATTAACCTTTCATTTTATATAAATCTATTTGATTATTAAAGTAATTTAAACTAATTTAATTCAATTGTCTTTTTCAATATATTTTACTATAGTTTAAAAATCACAGCCTCTTGCCATCTAAACGTATTTACAAAAGTTCAGACTAAAGTCGTCAACAAAAGGAAAGAGAAGCTGAGGACAGCAAATCAAAGCTATTAGCGAAGCGAAAGGTGATGAACTCAAAATCACCTTCAGCCAAGGTGTCTAAACTAATAAACCAAGAAGCATGGCACCAGCACAAGAAGGAGGCAGTAAAAGGAAGAGGTAGCGGAGCCTTCCAATAGCATTGCAGTTTTATTGAATTACAGAAACTGAAGCCATATCAGGGGATCGAACAAACACTTCAAGAAACTCAAGAGAGAATCAGCAACAAAGGAAGACATTAATTTTCTGAAGCTTGGAGAATAGTAAAAGAATTTTAGAAAATACCTCGATATATTGAAGGTGATTAAAGCTACAACATCATTGATGCGATTAGCGAGGTCTAAGATTTGCACTTAATAATTCAAATCGATTTCTCACTAGGAGTGAATATCTTCAATTAATCTTTATTCCTATTATCTCAAGCTAATATTAGACAAGAATTAAGGGCAGAAGAGAGGGAAGCACAAGCAACTAAAGTGTGGACAAAACCTCTCAAGTAAAACATAGGAGAGCTTTGTAATAGAATTCAATCAGCAAATATGCAAATTGATGCAATAGGATGTGAAGTTAGGCTGAGCGCGATCGGAAAGAAGAATGGCTATTACAGGAAGAAGGGATGATGAACTGACAGAGTAAAGAGAAGAAAGGCTCAAAGGAATAATATAATATGATTAAACTAATTTCTCATATTGTTATTCAGTCTTGTTGCTATATATTTCAAACATCATGCATCAAACCCAAATTACTTAAAGAGCAAAATATTAGCTGATATTTAAAAGTATTTGAATTAATTGTCTTATCCGCTGATTTTCTCAATAAATTATAGATATAATCAATTTCTTAGAATACCAATTAGTTGTAGTTATTCTACAAACTATCTATCAGCCTATATAAGTATGGCTATTTGTAATTATAGTGCAAGGATACTTACAACTGCAGTGGGCACCCACTGATAATATTAAGTCTACAGAATGCTTTCAGCCTTCTCAAAATGGGTTTTCTCCAGACTTGTCCAGGGTGCTTATTGCTGTGTCTCATGAATTTCTCTTAGTCATTGAGTATTCGCCTTTTATCTTGGGTTTGCACATTTTATCTTCTTCCTCAATGATTATCATGCTCTGACTTCTTTTCTCTCTGAATTATGCTCTCATCTCCTTTCTCATATATTGAATTTCCTTTTCCTAATTGAGGCACTTCCTCATGTATCGGGTTATGAGTAAGGTAGTTTTGATCAAGAAGAAGAAGAAGAATAATTTCAAATATTTACTCTATGGAAGATGGGATCTTAATCATTTATAATAAAATTAAAATCTTAAGGGAAATTTATTCATATTTTTTGTGCATTAGAAGATTTGTATTTCACTTTAATTATTCGTATTTGTAATTTTTTTCTAACTCAATGCTATGAAAATTAAACATAGTTACTACTATAGTATTTTACCTTTTCAAATAGTATATTCAGAGGATCATTCAAATATTTCAAGTTTAGTAATGAAAATTTATAATCCTAATCTTCAAATTTCCTATAGTTGATGAAACAGCAAATCTCTTTCAAAACCAATGTTTTCTAAAATTTATTTTAATTTATTGAATTATATTATCATCAGATAATTTTAATTCAAATTACTTTTGAATATTTAGGATTATTTTCATCAATCAATCATTCATATTCATCCCAAACTATGTGTTTTATAATATGTGTATAGTGTCTTTTTACTCTCTATGCTAGAATTTCAGTGTTAACCTGGCTTTCTTGTTATTCCTTTCATTATCTCTATCGTTCTTAAAGTCTTTCTTTATAAGTTATTTTTTATCATAATTTTTCCTTCTCGAGTTGCATAGTTTTGCCAAGTCTAATGCTGTCTATGCTTATTTCAGTATTATCTCTATTTAGGTCTATCTTGTTTTTCATCATGATCATATACTTATTAGGGTTTCCTTGATCATTCACTTCCATCATTGCTCTCAATACTTTCTTCTCCATTTTTAAAAGCTTTAGTCAAAGATTTTGTTCTTCCTTGCTATATCAATGATGTCATTGACTCTATGTTTCTCACATTATAACTCCTTTCTTCTGTTCATTTCTTGCCTTTGGTATGATGTTGGTTCTCTCATTACTTTTTTTTATCTTATGCCGAGTAAGTATTTATTTAATATAATTTTATCCCCTCAGATGGATGACTTCTTCTTTTGGATTTTATTTTGGAAGTCTAGATTAGTTTTACTCTACACATTTTTTATTTGTGGTTATTTATTCTCCTCTGTGATCTCTTGTGGGTCTGTTAGTTTCAGGCATAGTTACACTATTCTACACCATAGATGGTATTGTTTTCCTTGGTAATCACTGATGGTGTATTCCTCTTTGATTAATGATTTGAATTATTTAAAGAGTTACCGCAGCCACTCTTTTCTCATCAGTTTTAGTATCTGAGTTGCAGATTAAGTAACATTCTTACAGATGGATGACTTATGCTCTCTTTATACCACAAAAGCATAGGATGAATTCGGCCACTTTGACTCTTATATTCTTCCCAATACTATTAGAGCTACTCGACTTCTCTTTTGTATGAAATCGTGATCTTTAAATTGATGAAGTGTCTCCACCTGTTCCAATTTATGCTAATCTCTGCTTCGGTTAATTTACTCACGTCTGCGAACATTATCCTCTGCTCCCTGTCTGACAATTTTTTTCTTCCGCATAATGAATGCCTACTATTGCTTTACATATAGATTTGGTGTAATCGCTTCATTACTGTTCTGAAGTTTAGTTTAGAGTTTGTCCGTATTTATTAGTATCTGGATTTATCTTATTGCAATCTCATAGATATTATACAATTATCGTTTGATTTTTGAATTTACAAAAACTTTATTAAGAATATTTTATGGGAATTTAAAAATAATAGTAGATCAACTAGGAAACTTACCCTTTAGATATACAACTAGGAGTCTTAATACCAGTAAGTGATTTATAGGAAGAATAATAAATACTGATTTAGTAAATTCTATTAATTTAGAAACATTTACAGTGCATTCTTTGTACTGGCTACAATTTTAAATTGGCATTCTCCTTGTCCAGAGTCTTATTTTATTTTTTAATTTAATTGCTCTCATTTTCTCTTTCTCTTTATTATAGTTCCTTCTTCTCAACACTGAAGCCCTTAAGCTGAACTTTAGTAAATGGATAGTTATTCATTCAAACTTAACTTGATTTTTGGATAGGAGAGATAATTTGCACTGTGAACAGTAATGCAAAGACGAGTCATAGACAAAATTCTGGAAGAGTGGAGCACTCAAAAGACTCTTGCGCGCTGCTTCGCCAGTTTCAATGTATCTAAGTTTGACTATAAAGGTATTATAGCTAGACTTAAATATGAGCTAAACTTATTTTTAATCATCATAATTATTGTCAAATAATTTAGGTTTGCTTACTTAGATGTGCTATCAACAATATTTCAAGAGTCTCTGCTACTTTGCTTCTCCAGTTCTTTCTGAATTCTTTTTCTTCCATTCCTATTTAAATAATAAATGAATTTATAATCTAACTTGAACAATTAAACAGATGTTGCCTCAGATTAAATTTGAAAATTATTTAAGGAAATGACAATCACTGATCATCTATTTCTATTCAATCTATAATTAAAGACATATACGATATAAGCAAACATCATATTACGAATTTTAGTAATGGAAAAATTTTCTTTAGTATATCCCTGCGCCCCCTTATTAAATTTTAATAATTCCCAGGCCAACCTCACCTTTGCCGTGCACTTTACCTAAAAGAAGCAAAGTAAGGGGTAATATCTACAAAACTTTTTCTTCGAAAAATATTCTACAGAATGAGGGTGAGAATTTTAGAGTATAAAATAAATTAATCCGTTTAAAGATATCTTATTTATAAGTGCTGAGTTTTTAAACCCATTATAAGTGTTATCTCTTTACTGATATGGCGTTGTATATTAAGTAGCGAAGCTATTAAATATGCCTACCTGCCTTATTAGATAAGGGCTTTGCTGCAGATCCTTTTGTTGCAGATCAGGTACTCTCTAGTCTGTTTAATGCTCTATGCGATAGGAGCACTTCAGATAACCACAAGAGGGATCGGGCGTTGCTATTCGCTGCACAGGGTAATAGGATTCCCTGCCGTTCAAAACTTCCCTGACTAAGGGTTTTAACAACCTGTCACTCGTTAGCCTTGAGTGCCTCGGCTTAATGTGAAGCAGATAGGTCTTGGAGAGCTCCGATAGAGGACAAGGAATGCGCTTAGAGGAATTAAGCCTTCTCATTGATCTTCTTGGCCACTGTAGACTTCACCAGACTGAGCATGCTCAAGTCCGCTATCCCCAGCTGAAGTCAACCACATCAGTAAAGGGATGGCTATTATTTTACAGAATAATTATCTTAATTTTTATTTTTTTCGAATTCCAAACTACATTGTTCCTGAAATATTTTGAGTGATTATTTTTCTTGTCTTTATCTCTAAAAAAAAAGAATCATAATTAATTTATTCTGTTTTAGATCACATGCATGTGGGGGGGTGGTCCTTATAATAATTAAAATTAAAAATTAATCAGCATGGCTTGTAGGGTGAGATTGAAGTAAAGACCTCCATATCTAAAATTTTAAATCAGAAATAAATTATATATAGTTAAAATTTATTTTTAAATTATCCAATTAATTTTTTTATGAATATTTTACTTACTGCTATATGATTACGAGGTGGAATAAATCTTTGGGTAAAAGTTTATTAATTAATTCATTATTTGATTACAAAATATTTCTTTTTTTTAGTTTTTCTTTTCTAAAATTAAAAAAATGAAACGTTAAATGTCTAATATTAATTTTATTTGTGAGGTATAAATCATTTTAATTATGTTGTTTATCATCTTCGCTTTGTTCTTGGCTTTCATGGGAAAGAGTGTAAATTGGTGATTCTAACCATGTCCTTGCTTTTGAATACTTAAACTTAGTAGTAGATGCATCCTCTGAACATAATTCATTTGGATGGGAGTCCTTGTCAAATAACATTTTATTGTGGGTTGTAATGGTCTGTCTACATTAGTATAGTCCGCTAGGAAGTATGCCATTTGGTTTCCTATTCTCTTCCAACTCCTCTTTCCTGTTTTCTTTACATGGGCTCTGACGCGTTTCACATTTATCTATGCATTTTAAGTTCCTTTCAGTTCCTGATTGATTAGCAAAATAATTGCAATGATTGATCTCCTTCCGATGGGCTCAATTACGATATCTCCATTTTTCAAATATTATTTATAGTATCTACTGCATAGAGGATGTCGGAATGAATTATGAATTTAGTTTCATTTATACGCCTATTACTCATTCAGTATTTATATAGTTTATCGTTTACAATATAGCAATTCGTTCAGCTGTGTTGTTTGATATTTGATCGATCTCCGTGCCAGAGTGAGATCATAGCTCTTGACTTTTCTGCTCTTTATAATTGATATATGCAGGGGATAGATAAAGTTGTTTGTCTTCTCTAATGCAGCTCACATCGATAAAGTAGTTAATTATATTTGCTTACTTGATTCTTAATGTATATCTTTTGAAGACGGCTTCAACATATATTGTTTCTACCTCCCTGTCATTTATAGAGATGCCACATCTTGCCAATGAATGCATGCAGTCCCAGGAGTCTATTGTGTTATTCATGCTTATTACTCCTATTATGTAAAATTGTAGAATTTAAAGTAGTTAAGGGACTCTAGATCCGCATTTAATTTTTCCATTATCCCATCTCTAATTAAAATGAACTCACAAATAGACTATCTAGTCTCGAGTCTAAGTTGGGATTCCCACAAACATTTAGCTATGTTGGGTTTTGGTACTATGGCCAGTATGCTGTAACTGGCATTACTGTTGGTATCATCTTGGTCTTCTTGTCTACTACCTTTCTACAAGTGGTGATGAAGAATTTGGCTTGTGCGACTAAATAAATAAGTTGTATTTTTTATGGTACACTTCCTTAAATATCTTATTTAATCAATCTGTTTTTAAGTTAGTTTATGGCAAGCTTCTATTTCTTTGTTTATTAGAGAAGATAATTTTATAAATTTATTTTCCTAGGTATTTTGTGGCGAGTTCAATCTAGATTCCCAGTGCAAGGATATCGACTATGCTGAATTTTTTAAGCTTATGTTGTTCTTAGTTGGTGAGGGCTACAATTTTGCTATAAACCTCGGTGTAGAATTCACCTTTCCACCTTTTGTTGACTTAGTTCCTGATCAAATATTTCAAGTCTATTTCTGAATCGAACTAGACCATGAAGTCATCCTTGAACTGTATGGCTAATGTTTGGAATAGGGAAAGTGAGCAAATTCCGCTGAGCTAACCTCTAGCTTCTTTCCACCTCTTGCACATGTATCAACAGCCTAAGATTTTCTTCTGGCTTATAAAGCCCCTTCGAAAAGTTATTCTATATATAATTTGAATAGATTTGGGGAAAGGCTGCTTCCTTATACTTCTCCCTTCGTCATCTCTATTATGATTTTACCAATTGAGACAGTGGCATTATAATACCTAAACTCAAGAAGCGCTAAATTATATTGATGGTTTGGATTTATAGGTATTTTATCCCCTCCCCTGACTGAAAGGCACTGAATTCCTTCTTTGGCGAAAAAAATTTCCTTTTAAGTAGCTTCGTCAATGTGTATTAGCGACAACGTTTTTGTTAGAATTAAATTAAATGCAATTAGGATCTCCTGGATTATTTATTCCTTACTACAGCTTTCTAATTTCTTTGCTTCTATTTTGGTTTGATTATCCATGGTGATTTTCTGTCTTTAGTTTTGTATCCTTTCGTTTATTATCTCAATTAGCTTTGAGTGTGCAACTTTGTAAAAGGCTGCTATGATGTCATAGAATAACTATATCCATTAGTTAAGGTCTTTGTTCTTAAAAACTTTGGCTTTCTTTTTTTGTAATACTTGTTCCTAGTAGTTCGCCATTCTCTGGAGGACGAGGACAGAGTGATCTTGTGTAGTTCTGCCTTTAGCAAATTCTACTTATTTATCGCCATTTTGAAAGAGTTCAGGAGTTAGCTCTTCTTCTAAAATTTTGATTTCTTTTTTATTTTTTATATGAGACAGGGAGTATCCTATTAGTCATACATTCCATTCACTTGCTGCTTGGCTGCTTTGGATAAGGGAGCTTATCTACAATTGATTAAGAACTTACGTAGTAGACCGTGTTAATCTTTACTGTTAGCTTCATAGAGATTTCAGAGTATCCTGGACTATTGATTTTTCTGTAACCTTCATGTTTATGTTTCTTTCTTTACATAGGATATACTCAGTTGCTTATTCGGTACTTTAACAAGCTCGGATTAAGCAAATAGATTATTATTTCATTCCTAAAAACTCTATTCTATGTTTCTTTAAACTTCAACCAAAAGTCTGGGGTACTCTCCTACAGTATTTTAAGGTCTAATGTAGGGATTCCTATGATGTGTATATCCTCATATTTAATAGTTTCTACCCTTGGATTTTTAAATAAGTTAGTAAAGAGGTCATCTTCAATTGCCTTTTTTAGGTTAGTGTTTTCGATAGCTAGGCATACTGCTTTGAAAATTCTTTCGGATAGCGCTTTGATTTTTTATATCTTTTATTTAAGCTTTATAGGAGTGGGCTGCCATTTTAAATATACATTGTTTGGGGAAACAAATATATTATCATAGTCACTATTGGTTTATTATATTTTCCTATATGTTAGATTCAATAAGTTTTATAAATTTTTTAAAAAGTGATTTTGGAAATTAGTTATAGATATATAAATTGGCTTAATTACCTGAGTAGCATATCCTTTACGCTGATGATTAAGCTTCATACCCAAAAAATCGAGCCTGGAGCCTAATAGAACGAGTTTATCTATTAACTTATACAATCCCTCCTGTTATTAAGAAGCTACTCTTGCTGCCTGTAATCATGCTTGAGCAAACCTGAAGTTTTGTCAATTCCCTCGTGGTATTTTTTTGTGCCTTAGAAACAAATTTCATGGCTGTAAAGAAGTATTCATTCTATTCTCTTAAGTTCTTCCCCATCAGGTTTCGTCTTTTCCCACACATCTTCTTCCTTTCGCTTATAGCTCCATATTTTTAGCATTTAAAGCTTACCATTTGCCAGCTAAAAACATATGTAATCCTTGTTCGGAATGTTTCTTAGAGGGATTAATTGAATTTAATTATCTCTTATAGTTCGATAGAACCTCAACACAGTCCTGTACCAGTGTGGGTCCATGAGAATTTCATTGAATAGCTTACCTGCTCTCTTGAAATTCCACTTCCATATATCTTTCCAGAGCATCTCATTTTATGTTATATCTTGAATTGTATTCAATGTATTCTACCGTTTCTTTAGTCTTCATTTGAGTAGACTATTCGAACTAATACCTTCATTTATCTGAGGTTTCTTTGCAATTTGCAATTTATGGAAGCGATAATTAGAGTCGTATTTGTTTATAGTAAACGTTGCATTTGCTATTGCAGCTGAACTTCTTAGGGCTCCAATTTGTATCTTGTTTTCTCCAATCTTCATGCTTTAATCTTTAGTGCTTGACAATGTAGAATGGCGTGCAAAATTTTTGCTAGCATGCGACTTTCTCAGTTGTTATATTCTTAATATAGAGATAGATTTCTCTTCATCAAAGAAGTTGACAAATTAATTATAAGAACGATTCCTAATTGGTTAAAACTATCAAGCTGGGATATAATATAAATATTGATTTTATACATTGCAAAATATAAAACATCTTTTACAAACCTTGGCTTAAGTGGTATAAATTAATTGCTTCTTAATGTAAGATGAATATTATTATAAGATAGATGGTAAGCAAACCTAATGAAGATAGAGTTCAAGAGAAAAATGCTAATATTAAATAAGAGATAGTTTAAAACCAATATGCATTTAAATTTAATGAGAGAGCCAGCTCATACTATATCTATACTAAAATTATACAGAATATTCCATTAGTCTACTTTTTAGTTTTAATGTCTGCGATTTTAGTAGTAGTCTATTGTGGGTAAGGGGAGACTCCTTCTGGATGCTGTAGTCAGAAATGGTTCTACTTGAGCTTGTTGATGATTCTGTTTTTGATGATTTCAAAATTACTCAAATCTAGCACACTTTTGTATCTCTTTTAGCTTGCTTGTGAAGATCAGTCTTTGTTGATTGGGAGGATTGCCTTACTTGACCTAGACACCTACCTCCTCGGCCACCACCTTCAAGTCTTAGAAGTTGAGCTTGCTGTTGTGAATGCAGTTGTGGATGTTGTTGTTGAAGTAGACATTTAAATTAAAGAAACTCTATATTTATATAGGAATATATTATGAATCACACTACAAGGAAACAAAATCAATGTATTTCTAATCTTACAACCCATAATTTATATAGGTTAAATACAATTAGTTGATTTCCAAAATATAAACACAGTTAAATGATATTTAAGTAGTATTTGTAACTGAATATATTTTCCTTGTATTTTCTTCTTCAATTTAGTTTCTAAATTGAATTTATTTTATTCAATTATGAAACCCTGAACTTATCTTGCCTTCCAGCTCTCCCTGAGTTCAAGTGCATTATGAATTATGGTAGTAATATTTTACTTAAGTATAAAGGTATTAAAATCTCCCCTTTTGAACTGATGCAACTTAATATATAGTAAAAGCTTAAAATATAGAATCTTTTTTGAATTTAAGAGTTCCAGTTAGTCATCTACTTCAACTAAAATATCACCTTAA
This sequence comes from Tetmemena sp. SeJ-2015, assembly GCA_027382625.1. NCBI lineage: Eukaryota > Ciliophora > Spirotrichea > Sporadotrichida > Oxytrichidae > Tetmemena > Tetmemena sp. SeJ-2015. The sequence continues at coordinate 23,324 of JAJKFJ010015165.1, read as the reverse complement.
TGAGAAAAATTATTGGATACTTATAGTTCATGATCGAACGTAATTGCGGAAGCACTTTTATATGAGAGAGGAAACCTTCTTATTAATTTAAATTTTTATATGACGGTGGGCTTTTACATGACGTGGCACAACTGATCAACGAGTTACGCCTGTGAATTAGCATTAAATAGATTAAGTTATTCTATGCACGGTTAAGAGTGCTTAATTCCTAATCATTATAAATTATAAATTAAATTTATATAAAACAAATGCAGGATTCCAAGTCTAATGTGAGTAACTAGCTCAATGCCTCAATTCTAATCTCGATCTAAATAAACTGTGTTGAGGAACCATTACTACTTGTCTTCTGCAGAATATATCTCTGGTGTGAGTGACTTAAGGATAATTTTGGTTCCTTTCAACTAAGAGATGAGACCCCTACCTTGTCCAAGTCCACCAACTCTCAAATTACTCTAGGCAAAACTTATCTCTGACAGATAAGATGGGCAACTACCTTTGTGTAGATAAATTCCAACTACCGAGAGATCACTGAAAACAAAGGAAAGGCAACTTTGAATTACTTGAGACTTCATGAAGCCTTCAATCATTGTAGAGACAAATTGAAATTTAGATGTATGTTATGGAGCAACAAGAACTGAGAAATCAGAGATCACGACAAAGACAATCATTAAATCCTTTTTCTAAAATGGTGCAGAGAAGTGTGTAACTCTAAAATCAACGAAAACAATTGAAAGGCTCGATGAAATGAAGTCTTAGAACTTAGTGGCAGCGCAAGAGCTAAGATCGATAGTGTGAGCGCACATTAGGCTTAGTTTTATTAAAGCTTCTAAAATGAATAATTATAAGAATTTAAAATTGATTATAAGTGTAGTCATCCTAATTACGCTCGATAATGAACTATTATTGTAAGCAATGGCTTAAATCATTAGATATATCAACATTGGATATTAATTTTCAAGTTTTAATAGCTCTTTGGTTTTTAGAAGCTTTTTAAGTGAGAAATTTAGGAAAGAAAGAGCAGCTTGAGAAATAACTTCTCAACCATTATTCATTTTGAGTAAGTAATTAATTGATGTTTATATTCCTTTTAAATATATCATGGCTGCAGTCCTTTTCGTATTAAAAAAAACTAGATTAGTTATTTAAGCGATCATCTCATCTTATTCGTCCGATAGTAAAGTAGCTTAAAGTTTAGTTATTGAAAGCTTTTACCAGCTCAAGAACTCCACTAGTTCGTTAGAAACGGAGACAAAGCATTCAATCCTCTAAGAAGAATAATTTAAAGCCATGAGAATGAGATATTGAAAGCAATCACAAATTCGTTGGCAAGTTGAAGGAGTCCTCATCTCCTACTTGGGAGAGAAATAAATAAAACTTCTTTGATATCTACAAATTAAAAAAGAAATCCTTGCAAAAAATAATCTTACTTTATAGACAATAAATAATTAAAAACTCATATCTGCTCAGCGCAATATTCTTATTTATCGTGTATTCTGTCAAAACGATATTTCCTAATTCTCTTATAGTTCATGATCGATTTTAATGAGGGGTTAATCATGTATAATTAATTACTTATCCTGAAGACACTAATGATGGAGTTTCAAGAAGCTATACCATCGCGAAGGTTCAAGTTCACAGATTTCGAACCTCTTCAGACATCTTGACTAGCCACCCTACTCCATTCAAGACATTGACCTTAGACCTTTCATGGAGAGTAGGTTTCCTGAATTGAAACTCTGAGCAATTGCAAGAGAAGGCACTTCAAGTAGTGAGTTCGACATTCTATATTCAGACACTACACCAGAGCTCAAGTACCCAGAAGTGGAGCGCAATCTTGGAATTAGAGAAGTCATGAACAACATAAATGTTCAGCTGTGTTGCAACAACTACTTCATCGTCAGATTGAACTGGGAAATGCTCCTCCTGACTTATATTACATAGGAGAGGGACAAATATTGCTCTTCTTTTTCTAAATAGTTGGCTATGAACGTAGCATTGTATTAAATTATTCACTTTCACAACTAAATTAGATCATGAACTATTAGCAAAAAAGCTGAAGTAAAAAGGAAAGAGGTAGTACTCAAACATTGAATTGAATTTAAGTGAAGTATTAAGTATCAAAATAATAATAAACTTCCAACCTCTTTATAGAGATCAGGCTTAATGAGGAAGATTAGGTATTAAAAATTAGATTGATTTATATTTTGGATTAGATTATTTAATAAATATGGGGGCTCATTGTACCTTATGGACGGTCACTCCTCAAATGCATCACCGGCACTCTCTAGCCATTTCACCACTGACCAGGGGCACACAGCCGATAGCCGCAAGTGGAAACCGGCGTTGCCACTCACTAAATAGGGCAATTGATAGGAATTCCTGACATTAAAACCCTACCTGACTGAGGGCATGAATTAATTACTAGTCACTCAGGGCCTCGGGCGCCATGTTCGGGGTTCATTAAAATGGCCAAGAGAGCGCGCACTCTGCCTCCAGTGTCCGATCGGGGTCCTCATATAGATGGCCATAGGATTGCAGCTGTCATTTATCCACAATTATATTCAATCTGTCTTGGAATGCTATAGTAGCACAGAAGTCGCCTTAGTTGGTGCCTCGTCTGTTACTACAGCTCTTTATTTATTCTTTTTTTTTATTATTTATTTTTTCTTCCTAGAGTCCGGTTCTGCTCCATGAGCAATCCCATCTTCCTCTGGAAGTTATATTTAATAAAAGGACTTAAACAAAAACTCAATCAAAAATAGCTGAGACAAACAAAAAGTGTTAATGAACTATAGAAAGCATTCGCTTAGATGACAAGGAATTGTAAAATTTAAATTAAAGATCAATCGCATGAATAACCCAACAAAGTTAAATTACATTAAAAAATAAATTAATATTCAAAGAGACATAAATGAAATGAGAATAGGATGAAGTGCGCTTGGACTAAGCTCATTTAAAAATACTCTTAAAAATATAATAAATTTTAAAATCAAGTAAACTTTTTATTTTATTACTTTTGAGATTATAGCAAATATTTTAGCTATATAATTTAACATTTACTCCATCAATTTATTTCTCAAAATAGACATAAACATGGATGGGAGAAATAGAGAGGATAATCATCAAAAGTTAATTAGAAAAGGAATAATAGCATGAAGCATAGATTCTTGCCGTGGAAATGTATTAAAGGATATCGAGGAATGGTATGAATGGTCTTAAGGTAATTTAGCTTCATAATAGACTTAAGTTTTAGATAAAACCTATTATAAAGGACCCAAGCAATGATAGTGGTTGAAAGAACTCGCAGGATCATCTTAAAATGCATGAAAAAAAGGTTAAAAAGAAATAAAAAAGTGAACCAACAGAAATAAAATATTTTAAAAGTAATAAAGACTCTTAACAAATTGCATTTTTGAAAAATTAATTCCTCTAATACAATTGTATTTTCCCCATAATTTTCGCATTCAATTTAAGCAGCTGGTTTAGCATAAAAAAAAGAATCGGACTTAGATGAGCTAATCTTTAGTTTCTAAACCAACCTCACAAAAGAAAACAGCATTTGAAAAACAAATACATCTGAACCAAAAGCACTCAAGTTAAGATGACCATTACAGTAGTGGCTACGATGATAGGTGAAGTGAAATTTTTATAATGGATTAGCAGATATCGTTTATTTACTAGGAAGCATTTATCAATTTTCTAAGTTTCGGGAATAAGTGAGTGTAGGGATAGAGGTAGATAACGATTGTTCTTTATTATCTCAGGACGCATCACGGAGAGAAATTCAAGAATTCTGCGCCTAAAATTATAAAATATTAATTCTTCATTCCTCTCTATAGTTCTGAGTGGATACTCAATGAAATTCTCTTCTTTGCAATTAAGAACTAATATAAGAAAACCATAATAATCGCTTTTAACAAGAGCAGGAAGTTTAACAAAGCGAATTAGATCAACATTGTATTAGACAGTTTGAGTAAAGAAATGATAAAGATTGTGTGAAGGAGCAAAGACAATGATTAAAGATGAATTGTTGAATTTGATCAAGCATGCTAATGCATGATAAATAAGGCTTCTACAGAACACTGGTTGAATAGTGTTGTAGCTCTCCACGCAATCTTTGAAATTTTTACTCAACATTGTGGAGGTTGCCCCCTAAAAATTGAATAAATTCTTGCATTTTCCAATAGGCTTGAGATAACAAATTTTATCATGATCGTTATGTAAAAGAACTCTCCACTATTTTTTTCTTATACCTTTCTCTCACTGTAGTAGTCAAATATTAGAGAATTGAGTGTTTTGCCTCGCCTATTCCGCTACCCTTTTCAATCCACTCCTTATATGTCTCCATTCTTAATTAATAAAACTAATTACAATAAAATGTTTATATTTGAAATTAATTAAATATTCTTAAAACTTAATTACTATAAAAGCTATGAGTCTTAATTCTATTCTAAATTAATTTATCTATTGGCCTAAAGCAGTAGTGATTGCCTTAAGTAATCGTGAACATAACTTAATTGGAACTTTATTATTCTTAATTATCTAAGAAAAAAGGTTTTATTTATTTATTAAGCGTTCAATTATTAATTCTATTTCATAAATCATTAATGGAACTCATTGCTCTTTCAATAATAGTCTTAAAGGTTGAGAAAATTAAGTAGCAATTTACATTTACCTTAAAGACTGATAGAAATTATACTCAAAACGTTAGTCTTAAAAGGAGCTTCAAGAAATTCTATACCATATTAATAATCTCGCAAAAATAAAAACATATGAGTAGAAGCAAGTCAATAATTTAAGTCATTAAACAACATGCTCACTACACATTTTTCATAAACGTGTTTAAAGAAGTCATTCGAAATAGGCATTTCTGCTTGTGGAGCACTGTTTACCTCGCAAATTTTGCATTTATATAAACATCGTTTACAATTCTTGAAATTCATCTTTATGGGTATTTATGTTTGAATTTAATTAAATTAAGAAGTATCACAAATAAAGAAAAATTGAAGGATTTTATGAAGATATTAAAATTGGCTGCAAATCCATAACAGGCAAGGCTTCTTTAAAACTAAGGGAGTGCAAAGTTTTGGCTCTTCTATGAACATATTTTTGATATTGCACTGATCCTAATTGCGTTAATCCTCTCAATTGTGTTAATATTCTGGTCATCATTATTCAAGGTGATCGAGTTAGTTTATTTGCTCACTACAGGAATGACCAACAAATTGCTCTAAATTTTTTTATCTATTTTTTTCTGTACGAAGTCATAAGATAATTGCGGAATTTACAGTTAATTCTTCAATGCTCTGGCCTTTGTCTGTCAGCTCCATTCATGGCTTTCATTCTTAATTAAAGTAATTATTATTAATAAAAAAACTTAATTTTATTAGTTTATTTTGGCTTGCAATTAATTAAGAAAGAGCAAGCTAAGTTTTTTGACTCTTATAAAATTAAATAAGATGCTTAATTAAGCTTTTCTCTAAAAAAGAAATCAATTAAAATCAACAATCAGACTGCTTGCATTATAATGAGAAAAAAAAACTTTTAATCATTCTTAATTTATTTTTAAGGCAAAGCTCATTTATTAGTTTAGTAATTAATTTTTTAATAGACAATTGCAAATGAATTAGTGAGTGCCGCTTCTATAAACCAAGGCCTCATAACTGATATCAAAATTTGAAGATCTCGCTTATACCATACTAAAAGGAGGAGAAAGCATTGCCAAAATATTCACAAATTAAGATTCTCTCCATATATCTACTTAGTATGAGTAAGCTCCGAAATCATGGGTCTAGTGCACAAATAAATCATTGAGAATCAGAGTAGAAGGACCTTCAAAAATGTGGAAAACTTGAAAATAAAAAGGCAAGAGAAGAAAACCTATCTAGAAATTGACCAAGTTCATGAGTATCTTTATATCATGTATTATGAAACTAAGTATTTATGTTAATCTTTATTAAAACTTTATTAATTTAGCATTTCTATCTCTGCTACCTAGCTCTCAAGTTCTGAGAGCGAGTGAAGAACGGATTCTACTGCAATTATGACTAGATATATCTGTTGCTCTAAAATGATATCTCTAAAGAAGTTTTTATAGGTTATTGTTAAATCTTACTCTTTCTTCTATGTAAGTGGCTTAATTACCATGCTGCTTTCTTATAACTTTTTAATGTCTTTCTTAGCGTTACTTAAATATATAAGGGCTAAAAAAAACGACATCCGTTAACTTTTGATACCAGTTCTCCGAGAGTAAAATGAACTAATTATTTCAACGACTTTCTCTGGATCATTTTTCAAAGCGATACAGCATGACTTAAAATACTGTCCAAGTAGTCTGGCGTTATAGTATTGACTATTTTAAGAAAAAGTTGAGATCTTTTGCTTCCCTCCAGCTAAAATATCAGGCAAGAGTTTGGTAATGGCAGGGTCGAGGATGAGATTGTCAAAAAGACCTCAGACCGAGAGCTATTCAATTTAGGAACTTTCGTAATCCTCATCTCGGCTATCGGTAGAAGTTCCTTCTTAGCTTCAAGAAGTCCTTGCTGATTGAATCCATGTGTGGTTTATATAATTGAGCTAAGAAAAATATTTTATCTTTTCAATTTTAACAACACATATATATTTCTTGGATATTAATCTTGAGACCAGCTCTGTCTCTCTGATCTTGAGAAGCTTCCTCTCTTTGGAGGCAGATATATCTCGCTATCTTGAAAGTCTTTTCTGTGCTTTCCATGAACTTTAGTATAATTTACTATCAGCAGTTTTGTTTTTAGCTTTCTAGGACTTGGTTTATATTTAAAATTAATATCTAAGAATTAGAATTCTAAATTTTGGAAATCTTAGAAGAGTGAGGACTTTTCTCTATTAAATAGTTGGGGTTCTGGTGTCGTTTTGTGTCGCTTTCTTACAAAGAGGACAGAGACACACGCACGCAAAGAAAGTGAGAAAGTAAATAAAATTGCTCTCTAATTTTGTAAGAATTTACTAAAACATCCACATCATATTTTTATAAAATCCAAAACATCCATTTAATACTATATAGTTTAAATATGATTTTGTAATTTAAGAGATGAAAAATACTAACTCGATTCTTTAAACTTCAGAGCTTCAACGACTTTGGAAATCGGATGTCCTGAGCACAACCATAGAGATACATGGCACGCTTCTAAGTATATAATTTCCTCAATATCTATCGCTATTCACTTCAACTTCAAAGGGAAGTGCATAGATGCCACTCCAATTCAATATCAAAATCAAAGGCAGCTCAGTCCTGAAAAATAGGTGGAGCGGTCTCTTGAGGGTCGAGCATGTCTCTCACCAGGACTCTTTACTCAACTCTTTAAGATGAGCGAAGGGTTCAGACTGCAATTAAGAGAAATAAACAAACAGTAATAACTCAAATGAACTTTAAAAATGGGCGTCCATGACAAAGTTAGTCCCATCATCAAAACAGAGCTACAAAATGACATCGCATTCTCAAACGAAAGAATTAAGTAAAGATTTCACCATTAAGGTAATGGAATTCCTCTTCTGGTGTCATTAAATAGAGAGACTAAAACGATTAAGAGGATTTACAAATGCAAATCAAGCACAGAGTTCTTACAATCTAATCTAGAATTCTGACAATTTATGCGAAACTTAAAAATAGCATAAAAACTTATTTGTAATAAAGAGAATCTCATTTATTAATTTAAACAAATAGTTTCAGTTATTTTACTTATTCCCTTTGTTATAATCAAGTCTATAATTCATAATAATCAGTTTATAGGTATAAAATAAATCCTATATAAAAACTTTGACTTCCATCTCCATATAATTCTTTCAGGAAGATGAATTCATAAAAATTTTGAGTTAATAAAGGTAATAAAAGAATTATTAAGCACAGTATTAATGATTAACCTCTTAATTAAGTTGATTAGAAGGACAACATAAATTACCTCATCAGATTTCTGAGTTTATTAATCTAAATACTCGTGCCAATGCGCTAACATATTTGACATCGGGAGATCAATCAGGTTACTGGCGTGAGCTAATCCAAGATATTTGAGGTCTGTCAATTAAATGGGAGTCTAGATGTGAAGTAGGGAGAAAAGTCATACTGTCACAAATCTCACATTTGAGCATAAGTGCTCTCTATTGATTGATTAGACTCTTGACTGGGAGAAGAATATCTCTCTCATTCAAAGATGTTAACTCTTTCATAGAACCAGATAGCATATTATGCATTAACTAGTTGAGAATGGTGTATCTCAGCCATGGAATATCACTCAAGGTTGCTCGTTCAAGCGACGGCATTTCTTTTACCTGGATCTGCAAAATTCACAAAACATAAGTTAATCATATCAATAATTGATACAGCTCTCGCGAAGAGCAATTATTTCCATGTACTTGGATGAAACTATATTCAAGCCTTACTAAGTTAGACTTATGTCATGAGCTAAGATAAGCACAAACCTAACTCTGCTAAACAATGTACTAACATTAAAGCTAATCATAACTCCTTGGATTTATTTTTAGATAATTTAAGAGCTCATCATTTCAAGAGAGTTGGAGAGTGCCAGTATCAAGCACCTCTTCTACTCTCCTTATCTTCAGCTTACAATCCCATCGAAGAGTTCTTCTAGAGAAAAAAGAGAATTTATAAGATTAGCTTGACTTAGATAAATTTCTAAGTTATAGGTGAGAATTTAATAAAAAAGAGAATTAAATTAGATATTAAATTAAAATGGAATAAATCAGTGGCAGTTGAAGTGTGTCCAATTTAAACAATTATTACACCATTCGATTCAGCATTAAATTCTAAGAACTTTTTATTCTTGCAACTTTTGTGTGGGAGCGCTCAGTCAAGAGTTATAAACGACACAAGTTTTGAATATTCTGAAGATGAGGAAGAAGAAGAATGCGCGAAGCATATCTCGCTGCTGAGAGGTGCTGTTGAAATGATTAAAGTAGAAACTCATATTAATTTTAATAACCTGTCGAACAAGCTGCAGATCAGGGGATGAATCTACGATTTCAACTGACACGAAGTTGCAACTCTCCATTTATTATTTTAACCAATCACCGATTTTAATTAAAATTCTTACTATAATGATAAGTAGCATAAAATGAAATAAGTGAAGGAATCGTGGTTTGTAGAAATAAATTCAAGCTTAATTTTAAGTATAAAATTGTCATAAAGAAGAACATCATCAAGAATAAAAAGAAAGGTAAGTGGTTATAACTTTTAGTTATTAAATAGGAAAAGATAAGGTTTAAATTAAATTTAGACACCCCATTGGTTAATCAATGATCTCTAAAGGAACATCCAATTAAATTTTAGAGTTTTAATTATATTAAACACCTATCAATATTATAATTAAGCCATATTAGCCAATCAATGATCTCTAATTATTATACCTGAATCACATCTCTAATTAAGAATTGGGTTTTCTTCTTATTCTTTTATCCCACGATTCACTTCACTTATTTCATTTTATCAGCATTGTCTCTGACTCTTTTTAAAATTTCTAACAGGAAGACTTTAAGAAGACCGCTAAAAGAACTATAGAGAAGATGATAAAGCTAATCTAGAGTGAGTGATTTAATTAGGAATTAATTTTAATAAAGATTATTTTAAAGGAATGTTTTGTTGCTTTTATAAAGGAGTTTTAGCAGAATGGAGATGCCGTGGTATTATTGGAAAACTGACATCTTATTGATAAATAAATTAGCCTAGACTCCTTTATACTCTTTGTAGGAGAGCTCTATTTCAAATCGTTTTCGTTTCTTCAGACGCTATTGCCCTAAAGTTTCATTTGAGGTTTTAAAGGGCTCTTCTTTTTTTTAATAATAAAATCGATATAGATATAAATATAAAAATTAGAAAGGCCTCCAAATTATTTTTAGCATATATTTCCGTATCTCTATAGCATCGAGATTTTCTCCCTCAAGCTTGCTGGATGTACATGCCTGCTGCTAAGTTATGATAAGCCGAAATAGATATTCACCACGAAGTTTAGAGAGCACTCAATAAAATCTCCAGACTCAGGATAGTAGTTAGGATATCGCAAGACATCCTTGTAATCCTTTACTAACACAGCCCGCACAATAGGAAAGATAATAGCATAAAGGCTACGAGATCAACCACTTTAATTAGTTCTTTCTGTCAAAAAAGAAATTTCTCAAGAGCCTCAGACATATCTTCTTGGCAAGTTGCTGTCTTCAAATTTTAATAAGTTGCTCAATACTTATATGAGAATTTGAGATATTTGTATAGATCAGCATTGAACTTTCCCTTGAGCTACTTGGATTGCATGATCTGCTCCTGGCTTACACTGTACTGCTGTATTTTGCTTGAGTTCATCTGGTTAGTGTGAATAAGTTAATTAAATACCTTAATTAAGCTGAGTTTTCTTCTTATCATATTTAGTGGCTGATATAGAGAGCTTAATTTATTACCTTAGACTGAAGTTTATGGAGGGAAAAACAAAAAATATTTATAGCTGAACTTAGAGTAATCCTTGCCTTATATACGCTTACTATATGCTAGTCTATACGCTCACTCGATTTCCTTGAGTCAGGACCAAGTCTGCTTAATATAGGTTGAATATGAATACATGATAGAGGGTAAGCAAAACCTAATAAAGATATAGAACAGGAGAAAAGTGATATATATTAAGTTAGAGATAGTTTAAAACATTATGTTTTTATATTAATTAGGGAGTCAGCTCCAGCTAAAGAACATCTGAAGTTTCCATTTATTACTCCATCAGTATCGTTTTCAGTTTTAGTGTCTTTGCTTTGAGTAGTTGTTTTAGTAAGGTGAGGTGGACTTCTTTTGAATGTTGTAGTCAGAGAGGGTTCTGCTTACTCTTGTTTAAGATCTTGTTGTAGATGTTGTTCAAAAGTACGCAAGCATACTTTTGTATTTCTTGGAGCTTTGCCTGTAAAGATGAGTCTCTGTTGATCGGGAGGGATACCTTCGTTACTCTAGGTGCTTGCCTCCTCAGTTGTCATAGACAAGCTTTAGAGTTTGAGCTTGTTGTTGTAGATGTAGTAGTGGTTGTTGCAGTTGATGTAGTTGTTCAGGTAGGCATTTAAATTAAATAAACTCTATATTTAATGCGTAATGTAATATTAATTACACAACAGGAGATAAATTCAATGTATTTCTAACTTAAACCAATCCGTGATCATGTATTCATATTAACCCTATATTAATAAGTACTTAACCTTACGTCTGTGAAATTTAGTATTCGCTCCTTGATATTGTCCAGTGAAGATGCTGAGTAGCTATGCAGCACAACTAGAGATAATAATATTTCTTAAAAATAGAAGAAAAGGGTACTAAGATTTTGGAGAGTGGTTCGAATTTTGACATACTACAAGACGATCTAAATCAACTCGATGATATGCTTGCGTCCTTCAATCATGCTAATTCTTAAACAAAATATTAAAGCAAAGAGGGCTCAAGACGCATTTTAATGTTCACTTAGAAGTGAAGATGCTTACAATTAGCTGAAGCAGCATGGGACTACAAATTCTAAATATACGATATCCAAGAAGAGCAACTTAAAACTAGATACGTTCCCAGATTGCATCTTACTATCTATAACATTTAATAGCTTGTTGATGCAGGATAAAGTTATCTTGCAAACTATAACTCCTTCATTCATTATTTTATAGATATGTTAATAGCTATTCCCTAAATATAACTTATCTAGATGAGACTACAAAATATAGACGAATCCTTAATAATTGAGGAGTCTAATCTTAAATAAGTTCACTCCCGAGATCTTGCAGTCATAAAGCAATTTTATACCTAGTAATCTAAAGAAAAATAATTGTTAAATACAAGCTCTTCTTCTGCTCTAATCTTTCTTATTCTTAATTAAACCAATATATTTTGTTAATTTTTAAAAAGAATGGCTGCTGCTGATGCTCTCCTCCATCTGCAAAAAAACGTAGTTTGCTCAAGCTAGCATGGGAGCTCGACCCAGCCAGTCTGACTCCACGATATCTGCCAGGCAAGAAGCACTCAGCCAGCCACCGTGACCGACCTCAACTCAGCCGGCTGCTCGACCCTCTCACTGACCTTGAGTGAGGTCGCTCGGACTTTCGAGGGTGAGAGCTAAAGATGGTCGATGTAGTCCGCAGCGCCAGCCCCCGCCGGCTGAGTTGAGGTCGGCCACGGTGGCTGGCTGAGTGCCTCTTGCGTGGCAGATATCGTGGAGTCAGACTGGCTGGGTCGAGCTCCCGTGCTAGGTTGAGCACACTGCTTTTTTTTGCAGATGGAGAAGGAGAGCGTGAGCAGCCATTCTTTTTAAAAATTAACGGAATATATTGGTTTAAATAAGAAGAAGAAAGATGAGAGCATAAGAAGAGCTTGTATTTAACAAATATTTCATTTAGATTCCTAGGTATATCTATCTATTCTCATACAACGGCTCCACTGGAGAGGGAAATTAGAGTTTTTCAGATTAGTTGAAGACCTTTTTTGACACTCCAAGAATCAAAATAGTGCTAGAAACATCTTACAGTGAGAAGACTTCAGAAATTCTGATTCTCTGGACGGTAAAAATTCTTGGATAAATAGGAATAACTGCATGCGCGAAGTGATGAGATACGGTATACTTAATAGTACTCGTCTAATTTTATACTGATGAGAAGTAATTTCAACCTCATATTAGCAGAATTCTTGAAAATCAAATCAAGCTAGGTAGCTTTAGTTAATGTGCTGAAAAATCTAGTTCAGAATATTTCGGTTATGCGCAACGAGAATATTTCACACTGCTTTATCAAGCCATAAACTGTCTAAATAGTCTTAGGTTATACACCTGTAGTGCTCTCATCTCATTCTAATATTCATGGATTTCTGATAATGTATCTGTTGATGGAGGTATCCTCGAAGCGTGTGTCTTCTCGACAAGGACCGAAAAATTGTTTTCAATTTTGATAAATTTCAAGATTTTTTATTTAACATGCTTGATCGTGACATCTTGTTTTATGAGCAAATCATTGCATCTAATTGAAGCTCGCCAAAAAATAAGCTATAACGAATGAAACTTAATAAAAATTGGTAAATTAGGATTAGAAAGACTTTTTAAAAAGACTAACTCATTCATTAAAATAGTTTAAGGTGATATATTATATCAATTCTTTTATTAAATTTATTAATTCAAAATTTTAATGATTATTTTTCTGCTTACTCAGGCACTAAATTTACCTCACATTCTATATAGAGTATTCATATTATCTAAGTTAAGAATTACCCCATATTCTTGGAGAATGTAGACAAGTCAATCCTGGTTGGAAGTCCGCTGATTGGTTTACTTTTATTGAGTCGTCACTTAACTATCTCTTGCTAGAAAACCTGAAGATAAAGTTTGCTCTAAATCCTTATCCCTTTGATATATAATTCTGCATTGAGGACTTGGAAGTGAATTTGATATTAAATGCTCAGTTCTGAATTTAACTATAGACAGAAAGGCTTCGAGCTTTTAAGAATAGGTCTAGTACTATAGAGAAATAAGTGAAGTTAATCGTGGGATAAAAGAATAGCATGAAAGTCCAATTCTTTATTTGAGATGTGATTAAGGCTATAATGATTAGAGATAATTGATTGGCTAATATAGTTTAATTATAACATTGATTGGTGTTTAATATAATTATCAGAGATATAATTAAAACTCTAATGTCTAATTGAATGTTCCTTTAGAGATCAGTGACCAATTGGGTGAAATAATTTAATTAAAACCTTATCTTTTCCTATTTAATAATAAAAATATATCATACCCTTCTTTTCTTCTCAAACTTTATAACATTCTCATTGACTCTTACCTCTTGCTTAAAGACAAATAAATTCTTATTCTTATAACCGATTCACTTCACTAATTTCTCTTTACTTACTTTTACTATATCATTAAAAGAATAAAAATTAATAAAGAGTTAATTCTTAAATCAATATTAAGAAAGCAATAAATTTAAGCTCTTAGTTAAATTAGAATTAAATTAGGCTTGGATTTTAGAGAATAATTTCTAATTTTATAATAGTTGAAATGAGAATGGGAAATATAATAGTCGAATATATTCAAATTAATCTAGTTTAGAGCAAATATTATATTTTACTATATCCCTGATTGTTAAAATAATAAAGAGCTGCCATTAATAAAGTCTGATCAAGAGATTTTAGCCTTCTCTTGAAGACTAATTAGGATAAGATAGCTGTTCTCCTTCTTCAATAGAATCCATTAAACATTCAGCTAGAGATCAATTACAGAACTACGTTGACGAGCTTACTTCTACATTAGCTAAAGTCTCGTCACTCTATGATAAAATGAACATAGAATAAATAATCAGCATCCTAAAAGACCTACCTTTTTTTCTTAAGCATTAACCCATTCAGTTTTTTGCTCAGTAGCCATAATATTTTTGATGAGGGCTACTCCATGTCGTAATTGGTTCCTCCTGCTCTACGTCAATGTACAGAATTTGCCTCCCTATAGGATTATGACAGCTCTTTCTGATGCAGAATTTTTAACTTATTTCAATAGAAAGTTCAAAATTCTTATAGTTCATGATAGAGAGTAATTTTAATGACTACACATATAATTATTTTTAAATTCTAATTATATTTATTTAAATTTCTTTAATAAAACAAAGCTAATCTCTAACTATTGATCTTTGCTCTCGTAGTTGCTCGGTAACTTTGGTAGAAGTCTTCTGTTCACCGAGCTTTCACTGGTGATCATTGCTTTGAGGCTAGAATCCTTATCTGTGCCATTGGGAAAAAGAATTTGCTGATTGTTTTCCCCTGATCTTTGCATGATTTGTTTTCATAGCTCCATCGATTACTTCTCATTTTAAATTTATCTCTCCTTTAGATCGCGGGCTTCAAGAAGTCTCATTAATTTCAAAGTTGGCTTTCCTCTGTTGCAACGCTTAGTAGATTCACTTTTAGTTTGTGATATGACCCTGGAAGACCATCAAGAAGCGTAGGAGAGATATCGACTGTACGGTGCACTCCATCTTTGATTGGCTTTCGCGGCACCACATATAATCTTTTTCATAGGAGAGGATGCTAATGATCCAACGTTGGTCAGAAAGATGCGACTTGTAGACACCAAGGTTCTTGCTCATTTTATTTGCCTGAGCCATAAATTTGGCAAGAATATCTTGAGAGTAAGTGTTCTTAGACAAGGTAGGAATCTAATCTCTTAATAGAAGAGACACTATAATAGGTGCTCTACTGAAGACTTGGAATCCATCATTTGGCGAATATAAATTTATATATAGAAGTGATTTTCCTTTACCAAAAATCATTAACTATTAGAAGATTGTTTACCGCTGGATTTTTGCCATTCGGGTTTAATATTGGATTAAACTAAATAAGAGGCCTTCTCTACTACGATTTAAATCTGAATGAGCTAATGAAGCATTTAATCTCCTCAGATATAGCAACCAGCTAGCCCAGTTAGTATCTAGCCATCCAAGCTCTTTACTTGCAAAAATGCGGTCAGCTTCGTCTAAAAGACACCTTATTTTATAGCTCCCAACCAGATCAATGCTCTCAGCTGCAAAAGTACATAAAACTTAATAGCATGGCAAAGAGTTTTTGCAGATATAATAAAGCAGAATTCAAAATAAATCTTTGGTAAGGAGTTGTTAATGGTAAATGAAAATGCTAGAACTATTAAAATATATAAACACATATAAATCTTTTCGAGCAGTCCTTCTTTATTGCTGAGACTTATAGATGTGAAGTATAGTAGAAACTCAAGGGAATTGTAAGTCAACTCAAATATTATTCAGACATGTACTGGCTTGAGGAATTCTTGGAACAAATACAAAGTCATTAATCTACTATAAAGAAAAGTGATCCAGGGATTCATCTGTTCAGACTACTAAGCTGCAATAACCTCTTTAATAAAAAACTGATCCCAAGCTTCGCATTGTGTCATCTGCACCCCCAGACTCCAGTAAGACATTCATTTTGGCGTTACTGTTTCTTTCGCTGGTGGAGCCCAAGAAAAGAGTCTCATAGTAGCACCAATTGAACTGCTTCCACTTCAAACTGTCGATAAGATAAGAATCATAAAATCTGGAATAAAAATAATCTAAATTTATAAATTCTATCAGTACTAATTTGAGAGTGAAAATTATACACAAATATGGCGAGGTATTCGCAAAACACTCATAGCATTTAAGAGATGATTGGCAGGATAAGTTAAAGAAATTATAATCACATCAAGTCTTTTTTATTAGCGAGCTTCAGGTCTCTAGAGTTTTTTGTATGAACGGTTATAGAGAGTAGCTTATTTCAGTTGCTCTTGAGTCAGAGTATGAATGTACAGCGGGAGTGACTTAAATTTAATTGGGGTCCTTCAGGCATTTCAAGTAGATGAGGAACTATTAAAGAAGCTAATTGCAAAGGTTATGAAAAACTATAAGAGATACCCTATAGTATTAGTTTCAAGGCTTGAACTTGCTGATCATTTCATAAGCATGCATGTTCAGCATGAACTAAGTGTACAGAAAAGAGACTCGCCAGAAGACCTCGGAGTATTGCGGAAAAGAGAAACTGGAGTGTTGGTCGTAGACGAGATAGAGGGAAGGGACATCGACATTAAGAAGGACACCTTACTGCTTATAGGTAGCTTGCCAGAGAAGTTTAATTAATGGATTTAGTTGATTGGAAGAAGAAGCTCACAAAATTTTGGTGCCTATATTTCCATATCTTATGTGAGAAGTGCCGAGTCTTATCTTTTCTTCATTAACAGACTAAAGAGAATCTAATTCAATTTATGAAGATGCGAAAGAAGTTTCAACATTGCTCTAGGCGAAAAAGAAAAAAGAGCACTCATCAAGGTCTTAGATGAGTACTTAGCAGGAGGAAAAAGAAAGAATGACTATAGACTATATTTAGAGAAACATACAATCAAAATAATTCTAAAAGTTGTTAAAAAATTAATTCTCTCAGATAGAGTTCTAACGAGGGCGAATGGCTACTATCTTTAGAGCACAAACGAGTTCTATATTTATTATAGTTTATTAAAATTATTCATTAAGAAATATTAAGATTTCTATCTCCCTTGGCAAGATAAGTTTGTTTGCCATTTTCGATGTTGGTGGTGGAATTGAGGCCGTATTTCTTCGCGAGGAACTTCATTTATTTGTTTTAATTGAGGCATGCTTTTATATTTTCTTAGTAATTGAGGCAGTGAATTAGTTCTTTTAAGAGAGTTAAGGTTCTTCATTAAGAGTATCTGGTTTGATGAAGTTTTGGTCTAGCTGGTATAAATAAAGTGAGGCAGCTATTTATATTCTTAGCGTCTGGCTTCTAAAACAGTTTGAATTTATTTTGTGTCTAGGCCCTCTTATGGTAGGTTATAAATTTAGTTTAAATTAATTGATTTTCTATCAATAGTGAATTTGTTCCTAAGCTGTTATTATAGAGGTTCCCAAGGCCAGCCTCCTTTGAGTTGTTGACGAGCTAGCATTGCGATTACAGGGTTCAATGCCAACAGTGTGATGATTTGATATTCCAAGATTGAAATAAACTGTTATGGAATCTCCTAGGCAAACCTGTCTAATAAAATCTGAAGTAGATTATTTGGGGACTCCTCCTTTTATATCTCTTTCCTTGTGAATTGGATGTTGGAGGTGGATTCACACAGGTTGGGCCTTTTAATCATATTGCCTAATTTGCTGTAAGTTCCTATTATTTGAGTTTGTGTTTTTGAATAACCTTTCTCCAATTTTAAAATTTAGTATTGAATCGAGAGCTCTTGATAATGTTGTTTGTTGCTCAGAACTGGGTTTCTAAATCATAGGGTAGAAAATTTCCTTACAAGGCTGGATTCGAGGAGTCTGACATTGATGAGTATTTCGATGCCTCCTCTACCTTTATTTTCACATTCTTTTTGTGCTAATTTGCTTGTCTGTGATGCCAAATTATGGCATTCTTCTCTCTTTGGGTGTGAATTTAAGGCTCTTATTCTGTCCCAAGTCTTAGATTCAATGAGCATATAAATATTAGCTCCAGTCTTGAGAGCGATTAGTGTAATATCTCCTACTTTCTTTGAGTCCTCCTTCAAGATAGATCCTCTGAATTTTTTATAGCAATTATAAATTTAAAATTTTAATTTTTAGGGTTAATTTATTAGGAATTAAGCATCCCTAACCGGCATATAATACTTAATCGATTTAAAGTAATTCACAGGCGTAACTCCTTGATCAGTTGTGCCACGTCACCGTCAAAGCCCATCGTCAGTTTTTAGGGTTAATATATAATTTCGAGGAATATAGGTTGAATGTTAATACATGATCTTCGATGGGTATAAGTTAGAAATACATGATGATTGAGTCCTTGTTGTATGATTCATAATATATTACTCTTTAAATTAAATTAACTTTAAATTTAAATGTCTACTACAACAACCTCAACATCATTTACAACATCAATTTCAACTTCTAAAACTTGAAGGTGGCAGCTGAAGAGGCAAGCGTCTAGGACAAGTAAGGCATCCCTCCCAATCAACAGACACTCATTATTGTAGGCAAGATAAAAGAGCTACAAAAGTATGCTTCCATTTCATTACTTTTGAACAGCATCCAGAACAAGAACTTCAGCAAGAACAACTAGAAACTTCTCAGACTACAACATTTAGTTCGAATACACTGCCAAAAGTGTTGAAACAAAAACTCTAACTCAGACTGAGGTGTTGGTATTCATGTTATTGGCAATGATCTTGTTGTAGCTGACTCCCTAATTAAATTTAAATTCATAATTCTTTTAAACTATCTCTAATTTAATATATAAATAATTATGTTCAAGAACTTCTTTTTAATTAGTTTTTGCTTACCCTCGATAAAGTATTCATATTAAACCTTTATTCTGTTTTAGGCTAAATTGAAGTTATCAAGTTTAGTGGGCCTTAAGATATGATTTTACGTTTGAGTGAGTTTCTATGATAACAATTTGTATAATTATTTAAAACTTTTCTCTTTGGCTCATTTCAAATCTTTTATTATGAATAAGCTAAGGGTGTACTTATAAGTTATAGAATAAGTTATGATGCATGCATTACTACTTTAAAATAAATTTATGATGATTAATATAAATGTAAGAACAAATCTATTTTTTGGCTACTTGCGACAAATAAGTTTTTCGGATAAAGATTTTAAAGATTCAAGGACTTCAACATCACTCTGCATCTTCCAATAAGCATCTCTGAATCATATTAATAATTAATTCCTCTTAGCAATAAGTTGTGGGTTGCACGATGATAATCTTTATATATTTAGTTTTAAGGTATTAAAAACTACCAGCTAAGTCACTATAAATGTGCTTGTTCAAATCATCTTTAAATTTTAAAAACTATTAATTTTTGGGGCCCTTGTATTAAATTAAGGTTCGCCACCTTCTTATTCAAACTTAGCTCAAATTTGGTAAGGATAAGATCTTGCTTTCATTATTTTTCTGTTTAGTCCAATGGATTTCTCTTGTAGTGGATAATTTAGCTTAAGTCTTTTTGTGACTCTAAAGGCTTTTGCTTGCTTCATAATTTTCTTAATCCTTCATTGCCTCTACCTTGACTTTGGTTTCAGCTTTAGTTTTATCTTTAAATCCTTAGAATTGCTCCTGGGCGTCGTAGAAATTAATTGGAGTGAATTAGCAGATATACCTAACCAACAAGCTGTAGGAGCTTTTTTATTATATTTTTTTATTTTTTGTCCTTCATCTTATCGTTAGCCTTTTTCTTTTAGTTTTTGCATGCTGCTCTCAGTGGCCGTGGGTCTCTATCTCTCGTAGTGTTCCTAAGTCTTTCTTTTTTCATTCTTCTCTTTAATTTTCTTAATTAAGTGTATAATGGGTTGTTAATATTTTTGTATGCCTTCTTCATTAGTAACTTGATATTAATGTGTTATCTTCATCAGACTATTTGAGCTTCCTTTACTGTGTGGAATAGATGATTTTATTTTTGAAGATATTATTGCTCGTAGTTTTTATGACTGCTTCCCATGTTAGTCAATCTTGGTTTCTATTTGAAGGCTACCTACTTAAAATTGATAAGGATCTTATTCATAGAATTTGAGCCTTCTCCCAATGTATGTAGCGAAGTTAGTCATGCTCTCATTCTTAATAAGTATAAAGTCCCTTGAGCTATTGCTTCTCTAAATCTTAGAAGTCACTAAGAATTCTACTCGGAGGTTGTCTTTCCAGTCCGTGTGTTGCTTATCCATATTTTCCCTGAGTTTTGCAAATACCATTTTATGTATCCATTTTGATTTCTTTTTCATCTATGAATTATATCATAAAATTTAAAATTATAGATAGCAGTGAGAAGCTCCGAGTCGTTCGAACATATTAAGTCTACAGCTGCCTCTGTTGTCTTTTGTAAAATTGTTCTGAGTATTTGTGAGATAGATATTTACCATTTATTGTTTTTCATTAGTCCAGTCGCTTCCAGATTGGCTTTCTTGAAACTCTGTACATGCTTCCTACAGAAGAGTTAGCTCACTTTGACAATGACTCTCTCAGTTGTCCAAATGAAGTTCACTAATTTATTTTCTTGATATACTGCTCCCATTTCTCAACGATATGATCCCATGTATCAAAGGATAAACATTTATTATATGGCTGGATGATATTTAAACTTTTTATAATTTCCTAGGGAGAGTCCTTAAAATATTTAAAGTTTTCCTAGAAGGCATTGATAGTCTCATGTGCTTTTACAAAATTAAAGACTTTGTTTTTAATTTGGGTTTCAATCCTGTCCATCTTAATGAGTTAACTCAATTAGGTAAAATCATCATATGCAACTCATTCTTATACTTTTATTATGATTTTCCTTGTCTGCTTATAGTTTCCTTGAAGAATTGCTCTCATCTCATAGTTTTAGAGAATATTGTAGTTTTGTCTGATAATTGAAAGTATATACAGGTCAGGGGCTTTCGGGATTACTCTATTATATTACTCAAAGTGCTTGGTCTGATCTATATTGGGTTCTTATCAAGCTGATTAATCATGGCGATTCTTTCTTCCTCAATTTCTCGCCTAAATGCTTTGGTAAGTTTTAGGAACTCCAATTCATATTTTAATTCACCTATTTTAAAAAATTTTATAAAAACTCAGTTGGTGTTGCCGTAAATATCAAGGTCCAAATTTTTATTCTCAACATAACACAGGCATTTTATGGTTTGATCAAAATCAGTATGTTTTTTATGCTCTTTCGCGAAGATGAAATCATAAGCTAACTCTAAGTCTGGTTTCTTATCTTAAGGTACTGGATGAATATATCTTTTCTATCTAGTTTCGAAATTGTTTTTTGGTTTTGATGAAGTACCAATCTGCTAGCACTTAAATTGCAATGTTGTAAAAGATTTGATGCTTCTGATTTCATTCAGAGCTTCTTGAGGTCTCATTTGGTAGTAGTTATTTTTGCTTTTTTGCTTCCTCCAAACGGTTCTGGATGTCAATGCTCATTAATTTAGGGCTTCAAATCTTTGAAACAATACCACTTGTCTGTTTATTAATTGTATTTTTGCCTTTAGGCCTTTTTCATATTTTATTTTTGATAAATTTATTGATTTTTGGCTCTGTCCATAATCTATAATTTGGATGATCATTGCCCATTTGAAATCATTTTTGTCTTCCTGTATCTGCCAATTATCCATACTATTCTTAAAGCCTGTTTTTATAAGGTCTTATCTTCTCATCTCTCACGCTTGTGAACTGAATGATTTTATTGTATTTCCTGTTGGTTATTTCATAACTTAACTTCGCTCAAAGAATTTATATTTGATTCTTGATTATCCTTCAGAGTTTGTGTCATTGTCTGCTTTCACTTTACTATAAATCATCAGGTTGGCAATTTATTGGCCGTAGTCATCCAAGAATTCACAAAAATCATCATTGTGAGCGCTTCTGTATTAGGAAATACACATATTCCCATAGGTGTCTCATTCCTTTATCAGAGTGGATAAATGCTATACTTCTAATTTGTTGGTAGTTCATTCGCTTAAAATCGCTGATGCTAAAATTTCAATTATTTTAATTTTTTTTGTGTTATCTTCCAGATCCTTCCTCAGAAATTTTCTCCTCTTATTTAAATTAGTCTTTCTTGCTGATATGTATCATACATTATTTTTAAAGTCTATAACATTTCTCAGATGACTTCTATGGTTCCTCTATGGGTGGTCCAGTCATTAAGTAGGCTAAGTGGTTTGTTACTATGGTCTATGTAAAGGGCTTGACTTACAATTTGGAACTCTATTCAAAAGTTCCATCAAAGTTTGAATTTGTCTTCTCTCTTCTTTAATTACTCTTTAAACTCTTCTTTTTTCTGAGAAATCTGGAGCCAATATATTTTACAATTTATCCTTCTCTTCTGCTTGTCATTATGTTCTCTGATGGCTTTCTTGTTCTCCTTGTCCCACTATGTTTTAATTTTGGAATATGATCCATGTTTTTATACTCTGCTATCGAGAATCTCTTTGGCAGTTAACTATTGGTTAGTCTGTAACCATATGTATTTAGTCTAGATAGATTAAAGTCTGCGCTAAATAGAACTCAAGCAAATCTTATCTTTTATTTGATCTCAAAATTGGTTGACATCGTTTTTAGAATCTGAGACTATAATCGTTTAAGATCTGTAGTCATACTTGATGGTCTGAGTTAAGAGTTCTTTATTTATCGAGGATTTAAATCCTATTTTTGCAGCTTTGATATTCATATCATCATCCGAGATTTAGGTATTAGCTCTCTGTTCCATTAAATTTTCTCGATTTTAGTTCATCTGGAGGTATGGGTTATTTATCCTTTAAACTTATCTAAAATAAAAATTGAAAGGTTTACAATTTTTATTCTAGTAGTTCCTTGCTACGTAATGAATAGTTTGTTTTTGGTTTTTCTTCTTTATTTAATTTCCTCAAAAATAATCGCTATGGGAACCTAATAAATTATTTTAATATTTTTCGCTGCCGCTTTTAAAAGCTTAGCAAGGTTAAATATTTTTTGATTGAATAGAAAAATATATTATAATACTTGAATCAAAGCATAGATAAGGTAGAGCAAAATATTTGTATCAGAGCCAGGGAAGAGGAGTGTAAGATTGGCTTCTAGTGGCTGGTATAAAGAATAGGGTATCAAGCTTCATGAGGTTGCTGTATGGAAATATCGATGCTTTGGTTGCCTGCAATGAGAAGTCGGTCTCGTTACTTATACTGCCTACCGCAAAAATCTGAAATTAGATAACGATCGTGTGGAATTATATCCTCAACGAACTCTTCAAAATAAGTTGGCTACTGGCTAGTCATTCCATATTCCTCCTCCTCCACCT